>JBCJKH010057686.1:0-31830 GCA_039877255.1 Loriculus beryllinus
TGGGACCCACGGGGAAAAACTGTCATTCATAAATCAGGCTTGAGCTATCCCAAAGTCAGGCCACTGAAGTCACAATGAGGTTGTGCAGGCAAAAATGATAGCTAGGCTTTTATCATTTGCCATGGCCTCACAGGTTGTCAATACTATGACTTCTTTCCCTTCTTTAAAGCTTTCATGTCAGAGGAATCAAAGCCATACCTCCCCTTCCCAAACTGCCTCCAGTTAATAATGGCATGAACAGCAGTTAGCCCAGATTTGAAAGAGGCTTTGACAAGATACTGCTCTTTGATAAGCCATTTCAAGAGTAGGAGGCAAAGTGTTTACTCTGCTTGGCAGAGGAGTCTGCTGAGCAGTTTGCTTTCCTTCTGCTGAGGCCAAGCTGAGCTTTGTTATCTCCAGCACACAGAGCCCGCAGGGGTGTTTAATGACTCCTGCTCTTCACCTCTGGCTATTTCTTTGCCTTATGCAAGAATAAAACCTTAGGAAGGAAGCCCAGCCACCTGTCCCTACCTGTGTTGAGCCTCAGCAACCATCCACTCCCCAACTCTCCCTTCCAGGGCTGTTTTTCCTGCCTTTGGCTGGCTGGGAGACCCTGAGGAGTGTGGTGAAACCCAGGAGTGCAGCTGGGCCAATGGAGGGAATGTTTGAGCCCTCCTAACCATAAACTGCAGCAGAAAGGGGCAAACATGCAAAAAAGGCTTCCTGTTGGGCTGGCCAGCCTGCCTGGTGGTGTGAAATCGTTTCACCTCTAAGATCTGAAATGATTTATTCTGAGGATACGGAAGTTTTCCCAAGGCCTAGGCCCATACTAAAGGTACCAGGTGCTTTCCTGGTGGCAGAAACAACCGCACCACAGGAGTGAAGGCAAGCAGGGCTGCTACTGACTCTAGCTACAAGAAAGCTTTTTAAACTCAGATTATAAATGGCAAAGCTATTGTGTATTCATTTCATGAAGTGTTTATTGCATAGGCTGTTAAATATATGCACTATGTCTAACTCTACCTGCACAGGCACAATAAATAGGTTTATTCCAGCATCCTAGCTGAAGCTTTCAGGTCAGCACGGGCATAGGACAGGGAGGAGGCGCTTCCTGACCATGCGTTTTCCAACCCTTTAGATAGAACATAGGGAATTGTGTTTAAAGATTGAGAGAAAAAGCGTGTGACTCGAACTGGCTGCAAACAGCTGAGTAGAGGCATCTACAGGCTACTTTTGGCCCAGTCTGGGGGATTGGTGCCCACGCAGGTGGTTTTGGGAGCTATGCACCCCAGGGACTGAGCTAATTCCCAGCTTTTTGTGGCCCCATTGCTGCTTCGAGCTGGTGGCTCCCATTCAGCCATGGCCGGAGCAGAGCCCGGAAGGGCGCCGCTCACCAGACCTAGTATGAGGATGTTGTTATTCGCATGCTTAAACCTGCAGGATCGAGCTCTTGTTACAGGAAGGAGGCAGACAAGATGAGCCCGTGTTGCACATGATGGTGGCGTTTGGGAGAGGGCTGCGGGACGCAACAACGAGCTATGGGCAGAGCAGCCGCTGCCCGGCCGACAGCCGGGTGCCGTGCGCGGGGACTCGGGCTCGGTCAGTTACCGCTCGGGACAACGCTGCGTGACCGGCCCGAGCCAGCCCCTCGGCCGCGGTTCCTGTGCCGGCCCGAGCCAGCCGCCTCCACAGCCACAGCCGCAGCCCCCGCCGGCCCCGTCCGCCCGCACAGCCGCCGTTTCCCCGGGACAGGGCTCCCCGCTCCGGGTAAGGCACAGCCCACCCGGCCGGGTCACGTCTATTGCAGCAGCGGAAGGGCTGGCCCCGCCGCGCCCGGGCAGGAAGCGGCTCCGGGCGGCCTCTCCCGGCGGCGCGGGGCGGAGCTCGGCGCGGGGACCTCCGCCCGCAGGAAATGGCGGTAGCACAACGGGGCCGCTCATGGCGGCGCTGGGTTCCCGCGGCCCCTCCGCTCTGCCCGGGCCCAGCCACCGGCGGAGCCTCCTGCGGGACCGCAGCGGCGCCACGGGGTGCCCGGTGGCGGCCTCCGTATTCGCTCCGGTCGCCGGTCACGTAAAGGCGGCGGTGCGGGTGGTAAATGAGGCCCTGGGCGATGTGAGCCCTGCAGGATGTGCCGCCATCACCGTGTGCCTCGGGCGGGAGCTCCCGGCGCGCAGGTAAGCGCTGAGCGGGCCCTGCGTGAGGAGGGGGTGCGTGGGGTCAGGAAGTAGCGGAAGACCCCGCTCTTGGTCGGGTCCTGGGGCTGCCCTGCAGTTCCTTAAGGAGATAGCTGGAGGACTAAGAAAGTGGAGCCAGTGACATTATATTGACTCCACTGATACTATCCTCCTAAATTAAATGGTGAAGGAACAAGGCCTGCCTGCGAGAGAAAGTCAGGGCCTACTTCGTCTACCTACAAGGTTTTAACGGTAATTAGAGGGGGCAAGTTACATATGTAGAAAATGATGAGTGTGTCTGGTTTGAATTGAACACGATAAGCCGAGTTTCAGGGCTGTTGTGTTGCCTGTTCTGTTTGTGCTGTGACAGTGTTTTACCTGCGTGTTTTCGCTCACAGACCGCTGGGTCCCTTTGTTCCCTGCTCCAGGACTGTTTGAGGAGGGACGCTGGACACGCTGAAGGATTCTGGTAACCAGTTTGGGAGCTGTACCCATCCGTTCAGCCGCACGGTTTATGTAAAGCTGCCTGGTAGCCCGTGCAGCCTTGCGGAAGGGTCTCGTGTGATGCCCTCCGGTGGCCATAACGTGTATTGTAAACCAAGCGGGAACAGAAAGGCATGGGGAAAAGTTATCCTTTTTGCCCACTTAAAAGGGGTTTGAGGGTAATTCCTTCTAAGCCCAAGGGCCTTTGGGCAGCCAGCCCTGGCAAAGTCCCTGGTTAGCTGATTTGGGCTCTCCTGGCCTCGGGTAGCTCCTGCTGTTGTAATCCGTGCAGGGGGTGCATGTACCAGTAAATGCACACAGGGAAAAGCAAGAGGAAGAAAAACACCAACAGGTACCAGGAAAAATGCATCTTGCAGCACATAGCTTGTGGTCAGAGACAAGGACAACTCATTTTTAACTGCTGTTGTGTTTTCACATGATCTACTTCAGCAGTGAGCCAGAGTTCCTGTAGACAGGCCAGAGATGAGAAGTGGTTTAGCTTCAGTAGGAAAATCCCCTTTTACTGTCAGATACAGCTTCCAGTTCTGTGCAGGCCTGGCCCTTACTCAGAAATGGACAACACTTACCCCTGTCTGGTGGACTACACAGAAAGATGAGGTCGATGTGAACACTCAGCCTGAGTGTGCTGGTCTGATCAACAGACCTTGTAGTGGAAATGAGGCTTTCCTGTAAAGGATTTATTTACAATACAGTGACAGCTGGTTTTAAGAAATTAAAGCTGCCCTTGCTTTTTCGTTTGTTTTATAAATATTTAAGTGACAGGGCTGGTATTCCTAAGGGAGTAAATGCTTGGGTTACTGCTGACAGGTGAAGCATATATTAACCTGAAACATGCCAACTCATTCCCTTATTATTTTAAACTTAGTAGCCAACTACTGTTTGTTTGTTGCTTTTTCAGATAGTCCTGTTCTGCTGTCACTGTCCCGTACCATGGCAGGTGATGAGCACTGGGCCATGTTCTGCTGAGATTACCGCTCCATGCTCAGCCTTCAGGCCTGTGTTGTCCAGCATATTCATCAAGCTGGTAATGTAATGACAGAGCTGTTTGGTACCTGTAGTCCCACTCCCAAGTGTGTCTTGCCACCTCACATTCAGCTCAGAAAATCTGTCCTCGCTGCAGTCCAGCGAGGGGGTTGTGAAGTCCAGCAGAGGTGGTGGTACTGCTCACAGCAGAACATCTGCTTCCATCAGAATTGTTGGGTTCACTTCTAAATGCTTGTTGGGAGGTTCAAACATCTTCCTAGCTCTGCTCTGATACTTACGTGTCTTACTCTTTCAGATACCTACTTGAAGAGTGTGGTACTTGGTTTTGGGCAAATAAAGGTAAAACATGTTCCAGTGGGTGAAAGTTGGACTCTGAATCAAGGCATACATTTTTTAAGCAAAGAATGAAGCTTTTTCACCACTGCAGTCCCTGCAGAGGAGCTGTATGCTTCACCTGCTGGTCTCTAGTACAGCCTTGCCACTGTCAGCAGTGCCCCCTGCATCGGTGGTGGTTGCTGGTGGGGTCACCCGTTTCCGGTGGACACCAGCTGTTGTGACCAAAAGCCAGTGCAGCTGCAGTCTGTGGCCTGCCTTAGAGGGGTCTGACACTGACCAAAACAACCCTGTAAATCTCTGAATTCTAGTAGACTTAAGAAATGACCCTGTACTTCCCTAGCCCAGTGTCACTAAACCCATCTTTTTTTGAGGCTTGTGAAACAAACAGAGAAGACAGTACTGATCACTGCATAATGCGTGTTCAGCTCCTGGTTTTATGGTTTCTGCAAAACTGGTTGTGGGGAGATGTTTTTAAGCTGTTTGAGGAAGAATAGATGAGCTTTTGGTGCAGAGTTCTACATCAAATCTCAGTTGCCAGGCTGTGTTTATTGGTAGAGACCTTGTATGTTGTAGAGGCTGCTGGTTGTGCCCAGCCATCCTCTAGAATGGAAACTTGAACCAGTGATTTTTGTAATGAATATGGAATAAATCTGTGGAAAAGCTTCTCTGTTAATGACTCTTGATTGAATTCGGGTAGTTTTGACGTACATGAATGAGGGTGTTTAGAGCTAGACAAGCCTATCTGATTATCTGCTGTCTGGAAGTGAAGGACATTTCAGCTGTGTGATGGAGCAGAGCTTCCAGCCCCCACGGGACACCCAGAGCTTCAAGGGCACAGCATTGGGGTGAGAATTCTTCAGCAGTGATGAGGAAAACAGATCTGTGAATGTGTATAATACACCCAAGTGGAGGTGAGCATAGCCAGAGAGAACCAGCTAAAAACGATGCTTCAGGTTCCTCTGCAGGAGCAGTGAAGCACTGCAAAAGGCCTCCTTTTTGTGAATGAAGTAGAAGCGTGGGCATTCTGTAAAAATGTCTTTTTATTACTTGAGACCAGTGCTTGTCAAAAAGCCTCCTTGTGCATGGTAGGCACTAACAGTTCACACACAGGGGAGGTGTATTTGGTTATCTTGTGTCACAGACTTCATGTAGCAACAAGACAACTTGACTGTGAATCAGCTTCATGGTTGGAGTATTTTCGGCTCGGTCTAGCAGCTGTACTGTGATTATGCCTTTTGCTATTTCTGGTTTTCTTTGAATTTTTAGCTCATCAGCAGACACAAGAGTGGAATTAATGAATGTTCTGGAGCAGGGGGGTTTGCTGGGCACCAAATGGGCACTGGGGGAACCACTGATCCAGCTGCCATTGCTGCATGGTGACTGTCATCTCTGAGAAGGATGGTATCCATTTCCAACTGGAGAATTCTGGGATGCTGATGGAATTGTGACCATGACGGTTTTCGACTAAGATCCTGCCCAAGAGGACAGAAATTGTAAGGGCTTAGGCCTGGCAGCTGGTGTGGGTTAGGGTTGCTTTGCTCTTTTTTGGGAGATAGCTTGTTTATAGGGAGTGTGATGGAGCAGTTAATGCTTGAAGAGGACATTGCTCACTGCAGGTTTAATGTAGGTACGGTAGCTGTAGAACGCAGGTTATGAGAGGGCAGTCCATGGGGGTACTGCAATTCCAGTACATATCCGTAAGATACCAGGTGTTTCCAAAGCAAAGCAGGGGTGAATGTAATGCTGGAAGTGTGAGTTGAACGTGTACAGGTGCTGGGCAATATCTGAGTTGAAAAATGACAGTCTGCAGTTCTCACAGTCCAGCAAGATGCCAATCCTTCTAGGGGGAAGAGTAATTCTGATGTCTGGTGTCATCCCACTGTGTAGGAATTCATATTTGTGCCTGTAGGCAAGAAATCAAAGTCAAAAAACCTGAGGGCACCCTGGCTGCTCTCAAAGGGAAGTGCTTTGTGCACACAAGTGTGTTCTAAAGCACGCTTCCTGCCGATTCGGCTTGCCCCAGAACACTTGCCATCTCCTCACCTTGCCCCAGGATAGCTGTAGGCCCTGCCAGGGAGGGACCTGCTCAGTCTGCTCAGTCCTGTCCTTCAGGTGCTGTGGTACCCTGTGGTACTGAGCCTCTTTCCTGCCAACTTTCCCTGCAGCTGTGAAAGTGCAATCCTTGGGGCAGAGGCTGCCTGACGCACAGTATGGCTGGCATCCTCCAGGCTATGGGGCATCATTTGTCAAATCCCACTGTCTAAATGACATTTCTGGCTGCTTTTCCTACAAGACCTTCCTCCCCAGCCTGGGCAGTGTTGGTGGGGAAGTTCCACTCTTCAAGTTCATTTACTAGAGGGTGACATCTTTTAATTGTGACTCCTGGACTGTGGGTTATTGGAGGCCAGGAAGGTGCTCTATAGGTAAGCAGCTTTGTCATGCAGGGAGCCCACTTCCCTATGCAGTCTGTTGAAGCAATACTGGGGTCCTTTAACAGTTACTCAAACAATTCTCCCTAGTGTGGCATGCTGCAAACAAGGTACGTGATTTCTATGGGAACCATGAGCCTTTCTGTACAGAAATGGGAAGATTTATTCAGTTGAAGTGATGAGTTATCTGGTATTTCATAAGGCCCAGCTTCCTCACTGCCTCTTCCGCCTACACCACTCAAACCTGAGACTTCCCTGTGGAAATGGGTATGGCAATGACTCAAACCAAGCAATGGCCCAGCTCCCTTTTCTATCTGAAGTCCATGCTTGTTGCTTCAGAAGAATGAGTTTCAATGTCCTTTCTTAGCTCAATGTAGCAAGGAAACCAAATAGCCTGCCTGCAGTGTATGTGGGAGTCATTACCTTTAGTGGGTTTGGTCTCCCTCATTAAGCAGCATTTGTGGCTGTGTGGGAGGTGAGTGCCCAAACTGCTGATGACTGCCTATGCAGCAGGCACCTGGGGAGGAGTGTGTGATCCAGCCAACTGGAGCATCTAAATGTTCCCCATGTACCAGCAAGCAGAGGACAGGCAGATTTGGGCTGTGCTGTGCCACCCTTATCCTTTACTGACTATGCATGGTGGAGGCACTCAGGTGGTGTCCAAGGGAGCCCAGCAGCACCCTGGCCGCTCCTGGCTGAGCAGGAAGCCATTCAGACAGGCAGTGGGCAACACTCAGGGATGCCTGGGGGTGTGACCTGTTTCTTGCTCCTGGATGCCTTGAAGACTGCCCAGACTTCACAGGGGAGTCAAAGGATGTCATGGTGGTATAAAGGTATCTGGGGAAAAGCCAGCAGGTTCAGCTGGCAGAGGGGAGCTGGCATTTCTGCATGCAGGTATGGCTGCTGGGTGTTTCCACAGGTAGGAAAGCGCATACAACTGGGTTTAGCCAGATAATGTAGTTTGATAGGTTATGTGGATCTATTACTGTCTTCCCACTGGGGTTTCAGTGACCTAAAACAAAGGCCTTTGCAGCTGACTTCTGTAGTGTAGATTTTATTCATGTTAGTTCTGGGACTGCCTATTTCAATGTGAGAATGTCATTAAGCAGGAAGATTTGCTTAAAGGTTCCAGTATCCTTCCAACAGCTGTTCATAGTGCCAGTGGTGGAATGTCAGAGGCCCCTCATTAAGTGCTTGGTCTGGGCTTTTGATATAAAATCTCTGGCTGCCCCCTGCAAGTAGGAGCTGTGCTGCTCTACCTGCAGGTGTACAGCTAGGGGTGTTCCTCTAGGAGAACTGTAGCTTCCACAGCCCTTACCTTGATGGTGTGATGATATGCCTCATGCACCAGGACGAGTTGTTTGCCCCCAGATAACCATGTCTTGGAGTGTTTTCAAATGCTACGCCGATTCTGTACTCTGTATCTTCCTCAACTTCAACCTCCCAGTAATGCTTTCCTGGGAATGGAATCAGACTACCCAGGATCCCAATGCACCTGTGGGAGACAGACAGCATTGTGTATTCTGGCAGGGACTCTGCATGCTGAAGACCTGACACACAACCTGCATGTTTCTTTGTGACACCTGCCCTGTTTTCACCTGTGGGAAGTTTTGCGGTTCTGAAGCAAGAAAGTTGGGCAAAATAAGCCCTGCCAAATGCTTCTGAAACACCATAACTGGAATTAAAGGGGCAACGTGAATCCTGTAAGACTACACCCCCACTTTTTCTCAGGAAAAGTACACAGTGTATTAGCTGTCACTGCTGTATCACAGGGATAGTAGGTTTCAAAATACACCTTCAGTTTTGAATGAGGGGGTCAAACACAACCTGTATGTTTCTGTGGTAGGGTCTAATGTAAATTACAAAGGCAAAGGATGTTGCTAGCAGACACTGAGCTCATCTACCTCTAAGTAATGCTGAGAAAGAGCTGCACTCAGCTTTTAGAAGGGCTGATGTGTAAGGATGGTCACGCACAGCAAGACAGCTGTATTCTGTGCCACCTCACCAGCAATCCCTTAGAGCAAATGTACAGTTCACTGCAGGTGTATGTAGATGTCTTGGGAATACCTTAAAGGCTGCTGAAATCAGGAGTCAGAGAGGCTGTGTTGCTACAGCTTGAGAAGGAAAAGGAATGATGCAAAATGTATGGGTAAACGTCTGTGAACAAAACATTACCATAGTAATGAGAGCTGCAAAGCCACCAAGGCAAGCCAGAGTCAGACCATAGGAGCTACTGTGGTTAGGAAACACATCAGCCTTCTGGAGATCACAAAAACTTCAAAAGGGTTTGCAATGTAATTTCCTTGTAGAGTGAGTGTTGGTCCTTTCAGCTTGGGAGCTTTTTCTTCTTTCTTTTTTCACAGTATCTTTGTATAAAAGAGGCTTCTGAAAGTTCACAGTGACATCAAAAACTCAGCCTCAGAGTTCAGAATGAGATGAGCATCAGCTCTGGCTGTTTATGTGAAACATAAAAGCACCCTGTGGAAGTGGGATGAAATCCTATTTAGGCTTAACATCATGACTTTAAGAGAATCATCTGCCTCCTGGCTCTTTTCTGCCACACCTTTTAGTAACATTGCTTTTCCACCATGGGACTGAGTTGTGGGTTTGTATTACTCTGTGGTCACAAATGCCTGTCCTGGTTATATGTTGTGAAACATGTTTCAGCAATCTAGATCTCATTTCAGTGACAAATTCTTTTTTGGAAAGTAAAATCTGTTGGCGCAAATAGTATCAGCTAGATCTTTCAGCAAGAGGTAAGTACTCAGATTTCACTCCTTTCTGTACCATTTGCTTTGGCACTTAAATACCTGTTCAAATTCAGCTCAGTGTGCCTACTGTGTAAGCAGATTTTATGTAGTTGTGGCTGGCTTCATCTGTAATCCTCTTTATGAACTTGCATTAACTTCCAAGTAATGCTTAAGTTTCAAAGAGCAGCTAGAGAGAGACTGAGATTTAAACTCAGAATCAATGACAGCTGCCAAAAGCCCCATTAGACACTTCCTTGCATCTATTTAAAAAATCCACGCAGATCAACTGTGCTTGGAACTGCAAAAGCCACTTTCAAAGAGGGTCTGGTGCCCAGAGCAGCAATTGTTTTTTTTGCCTACTGTGTAGTATTTGCTGTAGTGAACAAGTTTTACATAAGATGAATGTTTGGTGGTTTCCATTGGACAGAGCTATATAAAAGCAACACCTAAATCTCCACATGTGAAAATGACACCAAGGAAAGATGGGCAGAGCCCTCTGCACATGATGTGCAAAGCTCTATCACCTTGGCAGCTTGCAGAGAAGGGGCAGGAGAGAGGAAGCAACAGCCAGCAGAGAGGAGCAGCTCCTCAACTCTTGGAAGTGTGCAAGTGCTGATCACTGTAATTAAAACAGAGCCTAATAATTATGCTTTTTTTTTAAAAAAAGCCCACAAGTGCTATATTAAGAGTATCTGGAGTTTGACTGTTTTTTTATGTGTGTAACATTTTTCTAAGCATTTTGGGCTCTGTAAAGAATTAAATGGGAAGAAAGCTTTGGAATTTAACAAAGATCGGTGCACACATCGTGCAAAGGGAGATGTTGTAAATTATATGTATTAGTCACCCTAGAAATTCTCAGAAAAGAGCAGCAAACCAGACGGAGTTCAGTAATGGTGCCCAGGAGCAATAACCCCAGTGAAACTATGGGGCCTGAAGAAACGGATGCAAGGTTTTACTCTTTGAGGACTTAAGGGAAAGCCTGACATTTCAAACTTACCTTAAGAGCCCAACTTGAAATACCTTAAAATAAACCTGATTTTATAAAAGATGACTAATCCATATTTTTAAAGGACAGATAAAGGTGTTTGCAGTGGTCTAATACTAAAGACAATTATAACCACTTATCCAAAACCCAAGATGGATAACACACTATACATTTATACGCACACATATACAGTCTGGAAGTGCTACTTGGTTGGTGCGTGGCTTGAAGGTAAGGAGAGCTGCAATACCAGTAAACCTTTCCAGTGGATTTAAATTCAGTGCAGGGTGTGTTGTAGGTGAAGCAGCCACAAGCCACATGCATTAGTTGCAACTGGAGTTCTTCAGTTTACCTTGTAAAGCTGTTATCATAGATGGGCAGATCACACTCTGGGTTTTCCAGTTCATCACATGCAATTGTAAATCCATCGTCTAGAATAGCCAGCAAAGGATGAGCGGTATCCTCGTTAAGGCAGAAGTAGGTGCCTGCAAGAGAGAATGCATGAGGCTAACTCTAGCAACTCCTTTTGTGGTTTGCAGCAAAAGTGTGGTGAAATGTCACTGGGATCCACAAAAGGATTAACCAGTGCTCTGGAGAGACCCTGTGGCTGACATTGAGAAGACAGAGTTGTCCATTTGGAGTTTTTCAAATAAATGGGTGTTTTACAGCTTAACACTGTTTAGTTGCAGCCTTGTGAAAAGCAGAAAAAGGCCTTAACCTGGTTTGGAACCCAAAGCTGCAGGTATTGCACAGAAAGTAGCCATTCAAAGATGAGAGTTTGTCCCTGCTATGGACCGTCCAGTTTCAAGATATCTTCCTCAGAGATTAAGTAATCACTGAAAGGAAAAAGGGGCTTAAAGACCTCTCCACGGCCTCACTCTTCCACGGAAATGCTGGGCACGGTTTGAAGAAAAGGACCTCTACAAAGGTGCCACATGCAGCGTGCCTCATGCTTCAGCACCCCCCTAACCAGACCAGCCCTCAGAGAGGTAAGTGAGCTAAACCAGCCCAGGATGAAAGTCCTTCTGCCTCTCCCTGTTTGGAGAGCTCACAAAGCAGGTCTGACGCACTGCACTCTGATGCCCTGCCATGTGCGTCACAGCTGGTGTTCGTAGTTGGTGTTTGTGTATCCACCCCAGTAGAATCAAAGGTCATTCCCAGTGTTGAAGGTGAGCGCTTGCAGCAGACAGGTCAATTTACATTAGCTGTTTGCATTATATAGACTCAGAGAAGATAAATCTCTCCATGCTAATCCCAAATGAAATCATTATAATCAAACTGCAAGTTACTTCAATGCAAATACAATACAAACAATGACAGGGCAATTACAGGCATGTGCTGCTGAAAACAAACACATGCTGTGCAAGGAGAATTGGCAATTTCAAATATTGGGTTTGATTTAAGCAGTTGAAAAGCACACAAACAATGGTAACACAATGACAGACTTCCTCTCCAGGGATTTAAGAATGACCATTTCTTTTTCAGTGGTGTCACTGCTATGTGGTAGGCAGGTTTCTTACTGAAATGTGGCTTTTTGCAGATCAATGGGTGCACAGCCAGCTTGCTGAAAAAGCACAATCTGCAAATTACTGAAGGTAAGGGCAGAAGAGACCCAGGTGTGTCGTTAAACACCTGTGAGTGATGTGGGAGGTTGAGACACCCCAGTGAAGTTGCAGTGGTGAAGGTGAAAGTAGGTGTCTACCTATAAGTCATTAAAATGAGCTTTGATTAGATGTTTGGGAGAGGAAAGAGCTTTCAGCTTCCCTTTGAGGTGAAGGCTGAATCTTGCTCAATGTGGTGCTGAGAGCAGAGATGAAAATGCTATGTCAGTTACTAAAGCAAAGCTTCCAGCTAAAAGCTGGACTACTTTTTTCCTAGTGAATAAAGGGGAACAGCCCTCATAGCTTTCCCAGCCATGCTGAAGATGTTAATAGACACAGAGGAAGATTTTGCATATCTAAATGACTCTAGAAAATGCTGACTGCGTCTGCCATGCTTTCCAGCAGCAGAATCATGGTAAGATAATATCTGAAGTAAAACTGCACTAGAACTTTCTTCACTGGTGGGTCAGTATTTGGCAAGCTGGCAACATCTTGGGGGTGTTGGGTTGACGTTGTCTTTTAAAATGTTTAGAATTTCAAGGATCAAATATACTGGACAGAAATAATTTTAAATTACAGAGCTAAAGCAATGCACTTATTGTTACAAAAAGAGGGATTTTTTTCTTTCCTAAAAGTTTATCAGATATGTAGTTAGATGTAAGACATTAGGACCTGATCCAGAGGCCACTGAAGCCAGCAGGAATCTTTGTGTTGAGATAGCAGATGCTATAATAGGCCGCTGGAGTTGTCTTGCGCTGTACAGTACCTGTGGTATGTATAAGGACAGGGTCACTTCTTTCACTGGAACCACCCAGGTTTAGGGCTCTAACACAGATGTGATAGCTTTGTGCTGGCTGGAGGTGAATTAGGACTTCGCAGTTAGGAATCCCCACAATTGATCTACAGAAAATAAATCCATGGAAAATGACAGGGTAGAGAACAAAGTTGGGCCTTTGAGGTTATTTTTCTGAACAACAAAGAAAAAATTACATGATCGGATTCTCTTGTAACTCATCAACAACACTTTACCTTGTACAGTTGTCAGTATTGGGAGAATCAGATAGTCTGACAGACTGTGCAGGTTTTTACATTTGCTTCTGCCCTTTTCCCATTCCTCGTACAATAATTTACATTTACACAACTAGTTTTACTAAGAGGAATGTTTGTAAAGGTAGATTCATCACAGGATCATGGATCCTTTCTTAATGCTATCTGGTGCCACATGACTTGAAATGGTTTGATCTCTCCAGGTCATTGACTAGATAGAATAGTGACTCACTCAGTAATAGTATCACCGTTTTCCTCATCTGCCAGCTTGGACAATTCAACTGTGTAGGAATCAACAGGGTTAATGTCTCCAGATTCCCAGCATACCAGTGCTGCTTTTTCACAACTTCGAATCTTTTTACTCTTTATGGTAGGTGGTGAAGGAGCTAAAAAGTAGTCAAAAGAACAATTCTAAGCTGTTGCTTGAAGATGTTTGCAACAAACATGCTCTGACAACTTAAAAGATAGAACAAAGTTGTGAACTAATACTAAGTAATACAGTTAGAAACCTCTTTATCCAATGGACAATAAACAGCAGGCAGGGCAATAACAGTACTATTTAAATAGTTAATTTGGGCTGTAAAGTCCCAAAGAGAATTAATTAGAGAAGTAACATAGATCAAGCCTGATTACAGAATCATTTTCTTTCTATGATTGCTTTTATCTCTGTCATAAGGGTGCCTCTCTTCTCCAAGATGTCAAAGACATCTGGAATGGGTCCTTGAAGGTCTCACTATGGCTCTCTATCTCAGGATTTCACAAAACGTGCTTGGCTGAGCTGCAGTTACAAAGGGCAGCACTGCAGGTGAATCCACAAAATACCTACAGGCCAAGAAAAGGAGAGCTGGCATTCACCTTGCAGAACTGGGAGACTTGAGCCTTATTTCCAGCTCTTCTACATGCTTGTATTTAAAGAAGTTATTTTGTGCTTCTGTTTCTTCAATTCCAAAACAGGGACAATTGGCGTGATGGGCTCTCAAAATAAAAGTAGGAAATTCCCATGCAGTCAATAGACTTGCGTTAGAAGAAACAAAGTGCCGAGAAAGAATTACTGGCATAAAATTCAGAGATGATCGTGAATTTCGCTATGAAGGTTGCATAACTGTAGGAATAAAGTATTCTTACCTGTTACATAAACTGTTCTTTCACTTGGTGGACTGATACCAGAGACATTTAAAGCACTGA
Organism: Loriculus beryllinus; assembly: GCA_039877255.1. Classification (NCBI taxonomy): domain Eukaryota; kingdom Metazoa; phylum Chordata; class Aves; order Psittaciformes; family Psittacidae; genus Loriculus; species Loriculus beryllinus. The sequence continues at coordinate 13,972 of JBCJKH010057686.1, forward strand.
CCCAAAATTCATACTGTGTATTCGGCAGCAGATTAGTAATGGTGCAGTATGTTTCTTTGACTTTCAGCGTATGCTCTGAAATGAGAACAACACCACGTTTGCAGTGCTTTTACAGAGTTACCCACTCCTCCCCAAAGCTGCCTCATATAATGGAGTTGAGGTGCACTGTTTTGTCTGCTGAGTTCAAGAAAGCTCCTTGTGCTCCATACCCTTCGATTAGCTGTCAGGCTGCTTCACCATGCCTTCCCCTAAGGAGGCATAAATCAGATAACACAGCAGCTTCTGAAGGAGCCACATCACTCAGAGAGGAAAAACCCAAGAAAACCCATAGAGAAAGGTCACCCACCTGCCACTGGATCTTTTCCTAAAAAGACCTTGCATGTTCCTACTCCAGGGATGCTGTCTGGTCTGCTCTGGTCAGCTCAGCTCAGCTCATCCCAGCAGCGGGATAAGAGCTGAAATTATTTCACTACTAATTTCTCATTCTTCATCATAAATTTGAACAGGTTCTGCTTTTCATAGAATCATTAGGAAGGGACATCTGGAGATCGTCCAGTCACACCCCTCTGCCAAGGCAGGGCCACCCAGAGCAGGTTACACAGAAACACATCCAGGTGGGTTTTGCATGTCTTCAGAGAGGGAGACTTCATGACCCCCTGGGCAGCCTGTTCCAGTGCTCTGCCACCCTCAACATAAAGAAGTTCTTCCTCATGTTGAGGTGACACTTCTTGTGTTTTAGTTTATGCTCCTCATTGCTCCTCATCCTGTCACTGGTCACCACTGAAAAGAGTCTGGCACCATCTTCTTGGCACCCACCTTTGAGATATTCATATGCATTAATGAGATTTTCTTTCTGAACTGGCCGTTTGGCACTCAGCTTGCTTCCACTTTTGCTGAAGTGACTGGGTGTTTTCAGTCTGCAACATTATTATTAGCAAAGGCGTTTTTGTCACAACAAAAAAGTGGGGCATTTTAAGATGGTCTGTGGTTCTTTTTCTCTGTGTGTGGGTGATGGGGAGTTACAGCCTATTATTAGCACTGAGATAAACTGCAGAATGACTGTGGGGGTTTCAGTGACATGCTGATAATATGATGATTTGCTCTCTAAAAATACTGTGCTTTACAGTGGATGCAGCACGTATGTGTCTAACACACTGCCCACCCTCCAGGAAAGGAAATACTACTGTTGAGACCTGGCTCGACCCACTGTCCCCTTCCCACTCTTGCTATTCCAGCTGCTTCCCCACTGTGTCTTTGCTCCTGTGCTGGGCCCTGCTGCAGCTAGCAGCAAGGCAAACCTGGCAGAGGAAGAGTGATAGAGCCAGAAGAAGGAAACATGCTGGCAGATATGACAAGTTTGGTCTTGGAGAGGGTGAACAGAAAGTGTACCGGTTGCCACAGCAAGTCCAGAGGCACTTTGAAAACAGATGGTTTTGCCAGTGGAGAGCTGAGATGTCCCTTTGGGTCCAGGCCTCCTTACCTGGTTGCTCGTCACTGCGCCTCTCATTGTTCACTGTTCTATAGCACAGTTGGTAGCACTCGACAGTGTCATCCGAGAAGAGGCTCCAGCAAACTCTCAGTGAGGTGCCAGTTGCTGCATTGGGAGCCTGGGGATTGATCACAGGGGCACAAGGAGCTGCAGAGGGGAAAACAGACCAGGTTTTGAATGTATAAGCATGGTCTGTTCACACGCAAACACCTCTCCTCTCACAAAGGTGTTTGTGCAAAGCCTAGGCATTGAATAGGGTCATATTGCTACCACATGGAGAAAAGTGAGGAGTTGACCCTGTAAGTACTTGTAGATAATAATCAAGTCACTGGTGTATGGATTAGTCTTGTTTCAAATCAAAACAATAAAATACATAAGCCTCGGCCAAATCCTTCTCTTGACCTCCCCTTTCTCTGAATACTGCTGTATGCTGCAGAGCAACATCTGACATGCCCATCACTGCTGTGGACCAGCCCAAAGGCTGAGGAGCCTCTGGAGGAAAAGATGAGGGAAAAACTGTGTAACAAGGGATCATCAGCACAAGCAACGAAGTCGCAAATGCTATTTTAATTTAGGAAAACACAATGTAAGGCATAAAAGTTGCATATTGTTGTTTGTGACTACTTGTGGTGTGCTAGAAAAGATTTAAAATCTTTCGTATTTTTAGTTATTAGAAAAATGTTTGGATTTTGCTCTGTTTCATGTGGTTAATAGGAAAAATGTTTGCTAAATAGCAGAGGAACAAGCCACTGAAATCTGGTTATCTAGAGAAGCTGTGCAGGTTATTTAAAGCATCCTGGTGTCCTACACATTATTCAAGCAATTATAAGTTAAGGCAAGTTATCGGCAACAAAGCATGCCTCAACACCCCTCAACAGAAGGGGGTAGTCTTTGTGAGTCTTCTAGGAAATCATCCAGCAAAAGCAGGGAAGGCCAAACTTGGCAGTTGTGGTAATTTTATATTGAAAACAAACTGGGGGGAGTGGGGAATCCAGAAATAGATTCCAATGTCTCTCTATGTATAAACAAACAAATCTGGAGGGGAAAGCAGATGCTAATTCAGCTTTTGCAGTTCTCTTTTCAAATAAGTAATGGAATTCTGTTTAATAAATATTCTTAATTAAATTTAAATAGGTCTGAAATAATGATCAGCTGGAAGAGTACCTGGAATAATATTAATGGAGTTCATTAGTTGCTCAACTTCAGAGAGATCTATGACCCGTTCTTCAAAGTCTGGCACTGTTGAAAGCTCTAAATCCACTTCTTTCTTTAAGAATTCTTCCAGCCTGCAATTGTAAGGGAATAAAATATGTCTAATATGTAGGGTTGGAGATACCCTTCTATGATGCCTATTGGTAAGAGGAGAAGAACAGCAAACTCTAAATTAACTGCTATTTCCTTAAAACCATGTTGTCATAGTTGTACAAATCTCAGTCTCCCATGGCCTTTGTGCTCCCACTGAGCAGATGAGTGAGATTTCCCCAGCACCCCTCTAAGAGAAGCAAGTCATTAGCTCCATGACTTTCATTATTTTGAATTTACAACACTATTATTAATTCAGGATCTCTTGATTCAAGACGTTGTAAATTGGAAACAAAGGGCTATCTTTTCTCTGTGTTTTCATAAATGATGAAAGTCAATTTAAATGTATATTTTTTTCACTCGATTTAGTATGCTTAAGACTTCTTCCAATTGCTCCAAGGTTTTCCAGTATCTCTTTTGAGCTCCCACAGCTTGACTTTCCATCCCTCTGTATTAATGTATAAATAAGCCTGTTACTAATCTGTTTAGGGAGCTCAGTTTTAGTCAGATTTGTATCCAGAGCATTTCTTTCAAAATCTTTAGCAATTGCAGCCACTGAAATTAGTTCCTCATGACTAAGCTAAAAACAGTGATTTATTCATGCCCTGGGTTTTGTTTTTTTCAGATTAGCTCAAAACTATTTTTGAGTGTTAAACTTCTTAAAGCAACTTTTCCTGCTGCAGTTTAAACCAGAAATACTACAGATTTCAATAGCTCTAGTAGCTTAAGTAACATTTGTGTGCCTGAACAGAGTCCAGAACATGCAAGTGTCTCCAATAACAAGTCCCATTAGCAGGAAGAAATGTGACATAAAATCTGAGACTGTGATACTACCTGTCAACCATGGTTATTGCTGCCTGTAGAAAAAAGAGAGAGAATGTGTTAAAGAGAGAAAAGATACATTTCTTGCATTAGTCCAGTCAGACTACATCATGCTGTTGATCCGTCTCACATGAATTGCCCCAAATGCTGCCCTCAGAGTGAACTAACCGGCTCTCATTCAGCTCTGAGAACAAAGCTGTGCCTAACTGTCCATTCCCATGAACAGATCTTGGCTGAATTTACAGTAAGATAACATGCAGTATCAGGCAGTGACCAGTGTCTACCCATGTGGGCTGTATCATTCCTCAGCTGTCCAAAGTGCCAATAGACCCTTCACAAACAAAACCAACAGCTGGGGAAAAGTAGTTAGTTATCTGCATCTGAGCAGTGACTGTTACTGGAAGACAGATGTATCATCCCTGGAGAAACCTAAGCAGCTATCACCAACAGCTATTCATTTCTTGAGGAACAATGGTTCCTAGGGGTGATGTTAAACTGTTTATGAGCTAAGGATAAAAGGTTATTCCAAAGATGTGGAGGAATGGGAAAAGTCAGCTCCTATGAAGAACACAGCAGGATGGAGTGACACAGCAAGTTGATCTGCTAGAGCAGACTGGAGGTGGTAAAAGACTGGTTTTACTGTCTGGTTCAGAAGCTATTGTGGCTGTGCTACAGAAAAACTCCCACCCACCTGAGTCACAGGACAGCTCATATTACAGCAATCACTCATCAGCAGTGAAAATTCTTATTTTTTTCCCCCAATTATTTTTCTATCTTCTAAAGGAAAATAACTTCTTGAACCTCCTCAACAGTGAGATTCACCCATCACTTTGCAGGAGCTCCTTATGAGTTAAGTTTGAAGCTTCCTGTTCAACTGAACTTTCCAACAAAATGAGCAAGAAAAAGAAACATCTTCTAAAGTGGTTGCATCAGCCTGCCTGCTGTGAGCCTAGAATAGAGCAAGAAAGCTGAGCCTACAGGAGGCAACGAACGCTAAATGCCTCAGAGTATCCTGAGATAAGCTTTTTAGTGAGATATCCTCTCTCTGAGCCCCAGTGAGACTCACAAATCATTAAGCATCCATATTACAAACTTCTGCTGCTGCTTCTGCATTTTGGTCCCATTGTGTTGCCCCATTAAGTCAATGCCATCATACCAAGCACCTGGAGCAACGACAGCACCATGGATCAAGCACCCCAAATGCCCTTTAGCAGTAAAGCCACTTGTGGCTTTGCAGCTGAGAACTACTTGCAAGCAGCAAAGAGCAATTAACAATTAGCCTTGCCAGTTAAAGTTCTTTACCTTCATAAAATTGGCTTTGTCATTTTCCAGGTAAAGCTCCTGGGTTGTGTCTGTCAGCTCCTTGCAGGTGTCAAGATGTTCCCCACAACTGACCAGCTGCCCATATAACGCTTCCAGCTTCTGCCTCTTTTCTTCCCCCAGTGCTTCCAACTGTTCCTCATACTTCTGAGCAAGCACTTGCACTGCATCATTGTAATGCACCTCAAAGTTCTCCTCTTGCCTCCCAAAGTTTTCCTGAAAGGCATTTGGAGGTTTGTTCATTGGTGTCAGGCCTGAGAAAAAACTTACTCAGGTCTGCCTGAAATCCTCCTCATCAGGAAGGCAATACCAGTGCACAGAAGCTGTAATTTGACTAATTTGCATTTTTAGGGGTTTATTCACCCCCCACTGAGGCACAAGAGAGTGTTGGATTTGGTTCCAAGCATAACAACATCAGAAATGATAATTAAAAAAATGAGGCAAGGCAACTGTCTTCAACCTAAACCCAAGGGAGCACAACCACGGATATATCCTTGCCATAATCTCCCAAGTGTTTCCACCAACACAGTCAAGCACATCCTTCCATGAGAGATCCATGGATTCTCACTGGGGAAGCTGAGCAGCTAATGCTGCTGGAGAAAGCATTAGGAAGAAAGATTTAAGGAGCAGGCAAAGCTTTATTGCCAGCAGCTGCCTCCTGCTCCGACACCGATGTCCTGTGCCACATGTGGCAGAGAAAAGACAGTAGGTGCCTTGAGTTACTGCTTGTTTGACTTGCTGCCAGCTGAGACCCTTCCCCTGGTGCCAAGTTGACATCAACTGAGCAGGAGCACAACCCCTGACATGTTGCAGATCAGTGCAGGTGCTCCAAGGGTTTGCCTATACCTGGCATCTGTAAATGAAACTAAGTGAATGCAAGGGGTAGGCTGTGGATAGACTAGCTGGATCACAGGTCCTTGGCCATTTAAAACGAAGTTAACCTGAGCAGGGGTCCCTTTATTTCTGAACGCAAGTGTCTGTGCAAATGCTAAGTATGGTTTCACCAGCCCAGTTAAAAAATTCATTAGGATGAATTTTCGTAAGTACCTCAGTCTAGGCAAACCCCAAGGTAACTCTGTGCTCTGTTACTTTAACTACTCACCTCATTAACAACTTAACACTATGACTGTTGAAAGGTTTTCAAACCCAGTACCACTGCTAGCTCGAGAAAATATGACTTACCTCTACAGTTATGAAGATTTCCTCCAAGTGACTGGCAAAGTTTTCCATCTGAGCAATCTGCTCTTCCAACTTGCACATGTTTTTATGAATCTCCTCCTACCAAAACACCCAGTGTGATTCTTAGTATGTCTGAACACTGTTATAGAGGCACTGCAGTACACTTGTATTACTCTTACCTTTTCGCTTTCCATGGCATTGGGGAGCTTAATCACCTCGTGATCCTTGTGCTCACCAAACAGTTTGTCAAAAGCTCGGATTGGTATCTTGCAGGTAGAACAAAAAACATCCCCTGATTCCCCCTCCTCACTGACAGCCTGACTGTTCCACTCATCTGAAATGCCACTGCTGCTAAGCCCCTCTCCAGACCGCATGGGGCTCTCGGCATCATCTTCTGCTCTGGCTTTGCTCTCATCTTCATCTTGAGAAGCCTCACTGGGAAGTCCCCGTTGCTTTGTGCTTCGATTTTGATCTTTCACTGAAGAGCTGCTTTCTGATGCATTATACACAGAGCCTTGTGATCTTCCTTTTTGTGTGTGAGCAGCTCGCCATCTGCTCTCCGCCGTCTCCGGATGTCCTCCAAGAAGCTCAAGCTCTTTTTCTCTATCTTCATCGAGTCCATACATCTTAGCCAATTCTGCAACTTCCTTTTCCAAGTCATATCCAGCTTCTTGTGAGTGCTGAAATTTTTCACTACTCAGTGCAGATTCCCTTCTCGTATCCCCCAGAGATCTTTCTCCTTGAGCAGATAGCTCTTCAGGAAAGATATCAAACCTCTCCTTTGAGCCATACAGATCCATGTGATAAAATATCAATCCTCCAGCCTCAATCTCACTAGACTCTGGGACTTCTGGGGCTGCTGAACGACCAGTTGACTGGTCACTAGTTTCATACTCTCTTCTGCTGCCAGATCTGGAAGACATCGGTATCCTCAGTGAGGCTTGTGAGATAACAAGTCTTAATCCTGTAAAAGATAAGAAAGATCCTTAGCTACATACTCAGATATCAAGCATGAGATTTTCTTGCTTAAAAATATACGGATGGAATAAGTTTGGTGAGGACTACTCAGGGCCTGGAGGTAGACATGGGAAAGACCAAAGCCAGCAGCTTTACGTACTAAGTGAACCTTCTGAAGAGAAGCCACAGGTAGCTTGTTTTTTCCCACCTCCATGCAAAGCACAGCAGAGAGCTCTCTCTAGCGTGCATCCTGTGTGTTCTGAATGGCTCATCTGTGACCCTGATGTCTGATTTCCAAATTGTGGGGTACTCCTGGTCTTGGCTCAACAGTGAAACTGTGCTTCAAGCGCATTTAGTGCTGTCCTATACAATTGGAGATGGCCTGGTTTGAAGTCCGCCCACCCTTCAGCTGCTCTCAAGCGCTCTTTCTAATCATTAGTTAGGCGATACTGCAGGATATCCTCTCTGGTGACCACTGATGCCACGTAACACACTAGGAAATGTACTGAAAAATCCTGTTCTAGATTTTTCAAGTTGCCATTCTTGATATTGAAACCTGAGGTTTCTTTTAACATTATTATCAATCCAGGTCTCGGGTCCTTTCTATAAAACAGGGAAAAATACTGTCCTTTGGGGGTTCTCGGGAGCTGTGAAAATACATGTTTTAACATAAATGAAGCTCAGAAAAAAGATCAATGATGAGCTCCATGATAAAGCATACAGTATCGAGGAAGCAAGGTGGGTCACTGACCCCTGAATTGAGAGAAGTCTGTTCTGACCTGGAGCTTGCACACTTTGTCCATTCTGTGCAGTGTGGGAGGTGTGGAAAGCACATGGATGTGAAATGCAAAGGTATATGATAAAGTAGATGCACATGCATGAACCTTAAAGGTGCAAGGCAATTTTAATGCTGACTCCCCAACCCCACTCTTTCCATCCAGCCCATATTAACAACAGCACATGAAATAATGAGTACAGACACAGTTCTCACTCTCTCAGTCAGAGCTGTGAAGTCCCTGCAGCCTTTCACTGTTCACCAGCACAAACAAAATCATACCACCAAACTAGCCAGGTCAACTTCATCAGCAGTTTGCTACTACAGGCAAAAGAGTTCATGGCAAGATTTCAGCTGACTATTAATGTATTTCTAGTTACATCTAGTCCTAGTGAAGCGAAGTAAATGAAAGCTTTAAAACCACTTTCTCACAGAAAAAAATCCAAGAGGTCAGCCAGAAATCAAGGTTATCAGAGCTTCTGCAGAAGCTTTTACATAAGCTTTGCTTTCAAACTACTTTTTATGGTCTTCGTAGTTCTGAGTACTTGCTATCAAAATAATTTCATCAGTAAGTTATCAATATTCCCGATTACTTAGCTAGGATTACTTAGCTAACAAAGTTAACACAGTCGGTGACTTATTAGAAAGCATCTTCTCAAACTGATGAAAAATGCTAAGAAACTTCCCACTCTCTGGTTTCATACCAGTGGCTGAAAATCGTCCAGCCTACTGATCAGTAAGAAAACACATAGAGAAGTCCTCCGTCTGTCTTCTGGCTCTGCAGACATGGGTATGGATTCTACAGCTACCAATATCTTACTATAGACAAAAACACTGAAGTTAGGCAGAAATAATATTTATGCTAAAGACATGCACATATTTATGCTAAAGGCATAAATAAATCACACAAATTCTAACATATTAAACAGAGAAAAGGTCTTGACACATACCAGGAAATGTTCTCTGGCCCCCATGAAAACTTTTTTCTCCATAATTATAACAATAAGGCTTGCTTTAGATGCTACTACTAATTAGAGAAGTGAATTAACAAGTATTTTCCCACGAAAATGAAATCAAATTACATAAATTAAAATTAGCATAATTAAGCTCGTCTGGAACCCTGCTGCCTAAATAAGATTGTCAGATGATTGCTCAGTTTACAGGCACAGATACAACTACAGTGAAGAATGTTCAAGTCAGTAACCATCAGTTATCAAAAATATATAACAAAGAATGTTACTACCTAAAGACTTGCCTTCTATCTTAAGACATCATAAATTCTTCTGATAGCTCAGATGGCATCAAACTTCACATTTATTTCCCCTAGTAAAACTTAATTCACATGAAATCAACTCGCTGCCACTTTCATATGCAGTTGGAAGACATTGCTGTAACCCTAGACTGCCTCTTTGCTCAGATAGGGACATGCCGGCAATGAGCAATGGAACAAATATAGATGTGCCCCAGCTGCCCTTCATCTGCGTGCTACTTGAGTGTCACCAGGGTGAATGTCATACACTGAGAAAAGGCTCTGAACACTGATTCCTGGACCTGAAGTACTTGGAACAATTATAGAGAGCTCTTGCTAAGGCCAGAGCACCCTCTCACTTTCTGAGGTAGTATTAATAAACCCTGCAGAGTGCAGTCATTGACTTTAGGTGTGGTTTCCAAAGCTGTGGTGCTATGCAGAGTGTTGTGTGTGGGATACATGAAACATGCTTCCTGCACAAACTGACTTAAATGGCTGCATGCACACTTACAGCAGTGCTGCACAATTAAATGGAAACACCTGTTCTGCTCTTTGCAAATGATTGATGGCAAAGTTATGTTCTCTGTTAAATTAGCAAAAGCTTTACTCTGCTAACCAAGATCAGAGTCTAGAAAAAAATATTAACATTCAGAATTTAGAAGAAATCTGAAATTGTACGGTTGCATAAATATACACACACATACATACACATACATATACATACACATACATCCTGCCATGTAGGTGTATGCTAGACCTCTGGAAAACTATTATAGTGAATAACGTGGCCAATGGCCCAGCTAGGGTGGGTGTTCCCATAAAATTATCCTTTCAGTCTGTGCTCAGCAGCAGTTCACCTGATAAAAAGCAGGCTGTATATTACCACTGATTATTATGATTACTGTAGCACTTGAGCTTTATGTGTCTATCTGCTCAAACCCACAGCTGTCCAGCATACATAACCTTTTGCTTGTGAACATGCTACTGAGCTCTTGCTGGCAAGAGCTTTTTAAGTATGGCTGAGAACATTGCATTATATACATCTTGAGCTCAAGGGGCAGCATAAAGGGAAACAACTATTGGATCTTGACACAGCCCTGATTTTTCGTCTTTTGTTCCAATTACACTTGGTGGCAGTCCCTCACATTTCTAGCAGCACAATTGTTTGCTGTTTTGCTAAGGGAGTACAAGTTAATTATCCATGTAGTCATGATCTCATTAGTGCTGACAGTGCCTCCATCAGCTGTGAGATCAAAGCAGAAGTGTTTTCACAGAAATGAGGTAGCCTTTGCTGAAATGTTAACATTTATTCTGCCAGACAGATTTTATTACTTTTTCAATTGAGAACTCATTTTTGCCCTTATGCTGTTAAGCTGCACTATCTTGCAGGCCTTCATTTATTGAAAAATTAGTAGTGTCAGCTTTGCTTCCAATGGCTAGAATATAACATTTTTACTACGAATTAAATTCAGCCTTGCACACAATGTCTGAATAAGAGATACGTGCTTTATGAAACGCCTTTGCTCTCCACTCCCCTCAGAGGCCCATGAGGCAGTGGTATAGTAGGTATGACCCACTTAGTTGACTTAAGGACAAGCACCATTTGACTGCAAGGTGGTTTGTGGCCATGGCTTGTGGTAGTGGGGGACTGCATTTGCACTCTCCCCTGTCCATCAGTTCCATAGCCCCCATCATAGAAGGCCACCAAATTGGTCAGGCAGGATTTCCCCTTAGTGAAGCCACGCTGGCTGTCACCAAGCACCTCATTGTTTTTCATGTGCCTTAGCATGCCTTCCAGGAAAATCTGCTCCAAGATTTTGCCAGGCACAGAGGTATTACTGAAAAACATCCAAACTTTTTGACTGCAGAAGGAACTACTCTATCAATCAGTGCTACTCCTGAGGTTTGCAGGTGTGCTTTTTTGGCAAAACCTTAATTCTTGTATCTCCTTTAAAAGCAAAACAAAACCTCCAAGAGCTAAGGACCTCATATTAAGATGTAGGTGAGAGTGAGTTGAACTAAGTGACAGTATCTTAAGGTATAAACTTCACATTGAGTAGAACGGAGAAGATGCCTAGGAACCCCTGACAGAGTTGTAACCACTATTCAATGTCAGTTAACCAGTTGTGCGTGCCATAAAGTAGTTCACTGTGAAAAAATATATCAGAAATTTAGAGATCAGATACACTCAGGAGAGCAAATCCATCTAGTTTGTTAAAGAAACTCTTTTTGGTAATCTTGGTAGACAAGCACAGGTAAATCCACTTCCGTGTTCAGACTTTCAGTGAGAACTAAGTTTTTATTCACCGAGAATAGCCATCACTGAAGAAAGGGCCATCCATTATGGTTTTTTTCTTAAATAAATGCTTCCTGTTTACAGTTATTAATGAATAAAAATGTTTCCAGGTTTTCACCACTATCTGTCTACAGCTTTGCAAATTCACTGTACCTCTGTCATTTGCCCATGATGGTATTTGCAAAGGAGAGTAGCCATTCATTCCTGAACAAACTAATTACTATGTATATTTCTCCTAAAGCATTTTATGATTCCAAAAAACAATTTTTATAATGAGAATTTTATAAAAACCAGGGAAAAAAGAGTGTATAAATCTATATAAATACGTCATTGTAACAACCTCCGGCACTTTAATTCAACACAGTTTAGTTTCCTCTTAATAAAAATGGTTTCATTTCACAAAACGTGCATTTTAACATAAAGATTGCTATAGTTTGAATAATCTGAATGACATTCCTGGTTAATTCGGTTTTCAACTACTTTTAATAACATAAAATAAACAGGAGGGAAGGTCACTGTGTCCAACAGTGTTCTCCAAATCCAGCTGGAGACTGCTAGCAGTAGCTATTTGCAGTTTTACTAGATAAATCCACAAGCCCCAAATATTTTTCAAGTGCTAAATCAATTAGTCAATATTTAAAGGCCATATAGGATAAAATTATTTGTTCAATTTCCCCCTGCAAACGTTACTGCTGTTATCTCACATGTACAGGGCACAGCAGCAACTTGCAGGATCCTCAAGCTGGTGTGTCACTCTACAAGGCAAAGACACCCAGAATAACTGTCCCTCACCCAAAAGTCTGCAGTTTAAATGACAAGTCTCCCCAAAAGCATGACATCAGTGAGGGGTTGTATGAAAGGTGATAATAAAAATATACCCATTGTGCACTCTAGCGAACGCTACTCCAGTGCATGTAATTCCTTTTCAGTACAGTATCTCTGAATCTCAACCTGGCTAATGAGGCATGCTGTTTTACTTTGCTTTTATTTCACATAGGCTATGTACTAATTCACATTATATAGCCTGAAGCCTTCATGCCTGGTAGCGCAGCAAGTAGGGGAGGAAAAAGAAATGGCAGTCTCTTCACAGAGCATGCCAGTATTTCTCTCTTCAAAGTCTCCTGGTTCTCCTACTTCTTCCTCTCTCAAAAGACAAAGGTTTCTATGTTCATGAAGTCTGGCCATGGTGGCGGAGCACAAATTCCAGTTCATAGGGCCAGAATGTGCTAGTCGAAGTCAGATCAAGAGACACAAAACCCAGGTGAGGGTTCAAACGTAACAGTTCTGACATGGAAGGATTTGCTGTATGAATACAAGTTTTCATTCACACTGAGGTATGACCTTAGCATCTACTCGCACATAAAAGAGGAAGACATAGGTGTCAGGGGAACTGTTGGCTGGCCATTAATTTCAAACAGCTTTCAGGCCATCTTTAAATTCTTACATCACTTTACTGAGAGAAAATGTGGTCAAATGTCAGGAACACAGGTAATCATTCAAAATGAAGACAGCTAAACCATCAGCTAAGGCATCAAAGCCCCAGGCTAGTGCTCCACAGGAGCCCTCAGGCTAGCAGCAGAGGACTGTGCCTGTCAGAAGCTGGTGCTGGAGCATCCTACCTCATTTTTACATTTTAGCTACACTTGTGTTGGCTTTCGTCCTAATAATAATGTCTAGTTGAATCCAAGCGGAATTACAGTCTCTTTCTAGCATCCACTGCTCAGGACTGCTGGAGGCAAAAGGGCATGGGCTTTATACTAAGAGATCAGGCTATTCGTTGCCATTTCCCTGGAGTGAAGCAATATCAAAAAACTCACCACAGAGCTCTACGCCACCCCATGTGCAGCCTCTCAGCAGTGTGGTACATCCTGCTGCACCAACAAATTTCAAAGTGAACATAAGGACTTGGCACAGCCCCTGAACTATTTACAACAACCTCCTTCCCATCTCACTTCACAGAAAACAATTATTTAGGCAAAGAGAAGAGGAGGATGAGGGCATCAGAAAACAGGTCTCTGTAAAAGCAGCATCAAAAATACATGCTGTATGCAGTGCCAGACTTTTTTAATGAGGCAGTGATTTGTTAACTCATCTCTCTGTTTTAATAACCACAGACTATAAAGTGAGGGAACATACCGTATTCACAGAAGTCTGTAACTACACCAAAGGAAAGATGTTAGTTAAAAACATCCAAGCTGATTCCTGATTAGAAATACTTATTTGTCTTTGGTTACATCTTTTAATGTCCTCAATGGCCAGGAACAACAAAATAACACCCCCCAGGAAGGCCACAGTGTAGACTTATGGGACAAACCACTACCTGAAGCTGAAATGTAAACGTTACAGGAAGGCGGTGAAAAGACAAGGTACCAAATGTATCCTGCACCACAGGTAGAGGTATCAGTTCAGCATCTGCATAGCCCTGATCACCTGGATCCCTGAAGGCATCATTCTTAGCCCACATGAGACAACTGACTGATTTCGCTTGTCTGTTTTCAGACTGTTGAGCATGCAAAATGAATACAAATTATTACCTGACTCTTTTCAAGGTTCAAAACCTTGGCAGGAACCTCTGCCAGCAAATGTAGCTCCCATGGAAGCTCTCTCCCTTCCAGCAAGTCTTCTCGGAAGCAACATGTCCCCTGACAGCAAGTCCTGCCTGAAACCCTGTTCAAGAGCTTATAATCAGCAGCTCTGTAAGCAGCAGGACAAGACCTGGTATTTCTGACATTTCTCTTTCCTGTGGCTTCTCTGATGTTTAATAAAGGGTTTAATAAAGGGTTAGCCTTCCTTTCCATGGAAGACTTCTCATCTACGTGGATGTTCATCTTCATGAAAACTGCAGGAACTTAACAGCTCTGTGACTGCTATCCCATCACTGTCAAACTTAGACAAAATTGCCCAATATTTGATACTTACTCAGAGGCCAGGAAAGAATGACTGACATAAGCAGGCACACTGTGAGTGCAACACCATCACTGTAGCCAAGAAGAAAATAGATTGCCTTGCTGTGCTGACTTGTCTGTTGAACAGTGACTACAACAATGCTATTAGTGGACAAGTATTACTTACTGCTAGCCTTATTACAGGTAAGTCTTTGAAAGAGAGGCAAGGAAGGTACTTCTGCATAGATACAGTAACATCAGAGAAGACCTATACTTTCCGATTTCTGCACCCCACGCCGTGCAAATGCCTAACCTCTCTTCTCATCTGATCATCACCATGTGACTAATGCAAAGCACTCCAATTCCTATGTAGAGCAACATGCCAAATAAGCAGTGAAACTACTGTTTTAATTATCATCATGAATAAAAGTCTTTAAACCATCCATGTACAGTCTCTGCTCAGAAAGCCTTCATGAAACTAGCACTTGATATGACTCATTCAACTGTCTTCAGTTGAATGGCCTGGGCCCCAGGAGTATGACTACTCACTATAGGATTCTACCAATATAGAAGTAATACTAGTAGTAATAGCAATATTATGCAGAAAACCTACACTGCAATTATGACTCATAATAGGGGTTTACAGCTGTTGTAACTATTACATCATTAAAGGAGTTTTTCTTTATTTACACAAAGGAATTGCTCTAGAAAGTGGCAAGGCTGAAGCGCAGCTCAGCAAATAATTCCTTTAACAGTGAAACATCCAATTTCTTCAGTAATACATACTTGCCTACACCTGACAGATACAGGACATTCTGATCAGCTCTTTGCAGTCAAAAAGTTGCTGTTTGTGGGACAATGACTCCAGAAATACTACTTTCCATAATTATTTACATGCTCAGTCTGACCCACCAAGATGACAGCCAAGCAGAATAGTGGACACTTGCAGTTAACACAGTATGGAACCTGTGCCATTACAAACATATCAACAACCCTCTTGCAAGTTAGATAAATACTTATCTTGGTGAAGAAACAAAAAAAAGACATTATTCATCCTCAAATGCTGGTTAAGAAGCAGAGCATACAGGAAGGGGGTATGTAGATTTTAAATGAACCTACCTTCTCATATACAGAATACAAATAGCTGAGATAACACTGAGGTTATGATCCAGCCACTCAGCTAATCAAAGTATGAAGATATGCAAGTGATATTTATATTAACTGAAGCATTTATGCTGGATGCAACTCTGTAAGCAACAGCCATTTCCTAGATATGAAGCTCTAAAAATCTCACATTTAAGTTTTGAGAACACAGAGTAACTGCAGATACACTCCTTACATTTGAAACTATATGTGTAAACTATACAATATATTGGGGATGTGAAGTGATCTGATGCTTAAGGGTGAATCACCCAAAAGAAAAGCCACAAGTCACTCTGAGGCTCCACACTTCATATGTCAGCCACCTTGACACTACCAAGCAGACAGAAATGTAATGCCTTAATGGATGACCATAGCTCAAGAAACCAAACCTAGGAGCAGTCACTGTTCAATGACCAATTCATAAGGATTCAGATTGAGATTCCAGTTTGCAATTGATCACTGCCACCATTCAAAGTCTAAGGCTCTCTTTACTCTTCCTAAGAGCACTACTGAAGGCAATCTTCCATTGTTTTCTTCAGTCAGTCTGAACCACAGAGAAGTTTCCCATTACTGCATTTTGTCTTCACCTCTCCTTTCCTAAGTGCAATTTTCTGAAGCAATCTGACAATCTTTTTTTCTTTCTAATTTCTGTTTAGCACTGTTTTCACTGTTTTATTACATTCTGTCTATACTTTACCCCACCACAACTGTTTTTAATCCTACGCCTTTTCTAGCTCTGACTTACTCAACTTCCATTTCCTCTTTCCCTTTCTTTTCTAAGTATCTCATTTACAAATCACATTTCATAATCCTTTTTGGGAGCAAGATGGAGGTGTCATGTACTTGCTGGTGTGCAGATGCTTTCCTCCCAAGTCCAACATCCTTTTCATCCAGCCACTAAAAGAAGTTGATTCTAAAGACAGATTGAGTGGTAGATACATGGTTAAGTACTATCTAGTTAAAGCGAAGATATGCTTTATTTAGAGAATTTTAAAACAAATTAAGACTGAATGTGTAGTCTCCAAATTGACTTGTTAATCCTCTATTGCATCTGTATTTTTTTGAATTTGACATTCCAGCTAGTTAGTTTATTTCTTAAACTCCTAGCAGTGGAAGTTTAAAAAAGAGCCATATATGAAAGGAATTAAAACAGAAAAATAACTGAACACGAGATTTCCCTTGTGGAACCTTAAAACTGATTAGTGCCACTTTTTGTAATGTTCAGATCAGACATGATCATCTGGCAAGCCGGTCTTCCAGAATAACGGTCAAGCAGACTACCAAAAAAATGGCAAACAGTATAGATGACTTTCAAGCTTTCAAGCTCAGTGTGAGAGGTCCTCATCCCTCCTATTCTTTGACAGAAAATAAAAAAAAAAGGAGCACAAAATGTGCCAGAGGGAAACACTGATTCCACACAATCAATAATTTTGATTTTCATGATGTCACAATTCAGTAGTAAATTAGGAATCAGAGGATCTACCAAGAAATGCCAGATGGTTCATTATGAAATACACCAGCTGTCCTTTTTCCTCCAACATCTCATTTTAAACTGGTGGAAAACTAAGTTACTTTAATATACCCTGTACAGCTCTATAATAAAAACAGACACCATAATAAAGACTGAAATATCTAGCTACTCACTGGATTCAGCTACTCTACCATCATGATGAAATGTCATCTAATCACTCAGCTATTTCACGAAACAGATCACTTATTTTCACCGAGGTACCTCTGCTCTCAACACCATACTGGCTCTTGCTAACAGGAGCTCATTGTGTCCAGGCAGACAAGCAGACAAAATAGCCAGTTCACATAAACTGGATCAACACCCATACAGTCCAGCTACCAAGGACATGAGTTGAATGTGTACATTGTACGTCAAACCTAACAAGGGCAGACAGCATGATTCTCATCAGATGTCATTTCAAAGGTGGCTCCCTCATTAAGTGCCTGGAAATGGAAAGCAAAAGCAGTTTTAGAGAGATATATATGAATGGCTTGAGACAAAACTCCCTAGTTCAATAGATTAGCAATACACCTATTTCCAAAACACCTGTGTATTTGAATGGAAGGCAGGGGGTAAAGAAGTTACTTAAAATTCATTATGTGTACTATCTCTAGGTGCTACCTTTGCAAAACCAATAGTTCACAACAGTTAATAAATAAATCATTGGATTTACAAAAGGATAATTTCTTAGACATACTGAACTAAAACTCTCCCTGTTTC
Source organism: Loriculus beryllinus (assembly GCA_039877255.1). Lineage (NCBI taxonomy): Eukaryota > Metazoa > Chordata > Aves > Psittaciformes > Psittacidae > Loriculus > Loriculus beryllinus. The sequence continues at coordinate 31,619 of JBCJKH010057686.1, forward strand.
ATTTCAGTTTTATTACTTAAGGGATTAATTTGGTGTGCTTTAAGAATATAACAGACTATGTGTATCCTTCAGAGCTCAGTCTGTTATTACAGCACAGCCAAACTCTTTCCACTAACGTTTGTTAGATAAATCTATCCCTTGCCAGCGCACAAACACCACCACCAACCTTAAATCATGCTTAATGTATCTTACTAGAAGCTATATACGTGCTA
>JBCJKH010057688.1:0-24320 GCA_039877255.1 Loriculus beryllinus
GTTGCCCAAGGAAGTTGTGAGTGCTCCATCCCTGGCAGTGTTCAAGGCCAGGTTGGACGAAGCCTTGGGTGACATGGCTTAGTGTGAGGTGTCCCTGCTTATGGCAGAGGGATTGGAACTGGATGATCTTAAGGTCCTTTCCAACCCTAACTATTCTACAATTCTATGATTCTATGAATTGGAACCTAAATTCAAGTACTTTAAAGGCATTTAAAATATTTATATTCATGCATTCAGGAAACAGTGACAGGTTTTTTTGTTTGGTTGGTTTTGTTGGGTTTTTTTTTCTCAGCAGCTTCCATCCTTTTGCCTTATTTTCAAATAGTTCTCAGGAGCTTTTTGCTTTCTTGCATCCTGTCAAAGTTCTAACTCAGAATAGGAACAGAAGAAGAGTTCTCCATGTTTCTTGAGATAGGGAACTATCCTGCGTAATAAGAAGTATTTAACAGGTTAAATGCATCATCTGAGCTATGCATTAAAGAGATATCATCCCTCTAATATTATCTTGCTTTCCTAAATGCTACTAAATCTTTCCTACTGTACTTCTGCATTGTCATATTAACAAATAAATATTTTGGTTTTAATAAATGGTAAAAGAAGCCAATCAATGTTTGTATTCGTCTGCTTCTGAGTACAATGAACACAACCTATCTTAGATACCCTCATTGGTATTCACAAGCCAGCTGACCTTTATTAATCACATCATTATGCAAAAACAAAATACACTTTTTCTCTTCCTTACAATGATGTTGTTGCAGAGGAGAACGTGATTAATATACAAAAGACAAGATAATATACAAAAGACAAGACTCTTTCAGCTGCCCTTTACTCAGCATAGAAGGAGTTGTTCAGTTTTACACTGGGTTCTTAGCCATGAATACAGTTGTATTACTATCATCCAAGCTAGGCATTGTGTGTCTGCTCCTATATGCCTTACCCAATTAGCACTGCAGTTCAAGCAAGCGGAAGTTTTGGATGTCAATGAGGTTTTAATATATGTGCCCTTTGCCTATTTACATAAATAAAATGATAATTAATAGTGTCATTTGATAATTAAAGTAGTTTGTCAATGTCATCTAGATTCCTGTTTGCCTTTGAGTTCTCCCTTGGTTTTGCACTTGGATCTATGCTTTGCTGTAAAGGGGAGCAGCAGTTTTAGGAATTCCCACATCCATATATCTCTGTTCATCTGTTACTCAGTTGTCAGCAGGCTTACTGCTACTATTCCTTTAAGCAGAACAGTAAATCCCTTCAAACGCAAAAGTCAATACAAATGTAGCTTTATCACCCGTCTCAAGCAGTATCATTAGCTACTGCCATGTCTAAAGCAATGGTCAACTTGAGATAAGCACTATCTAGTCAGAAAGAAGACATGATTTATAACCTAAGGATAGGCAAACAACAAGAGCCACGAAAATGCTAGGCAAGCAGAACTGTCAGACTGATATTTGACAAATAAATGCCATGATAGGTCTATTCTTACGTGCGCTCTCCCTTACAAGTAAGTTATCTAGAGCTTACAGTTACATGAAGCAGGACAGAGAAAGTGAGGGTGGAGAGTGTGGTTATGGAATATATAGCACTCCATCAGTGTTCACAGAGTTCTGTTGTGCACAGTTGTGCTATGAAGGGACAGGACAAGCTGAAACTGATGTAAGCTGCCTTGGGTCAATATGTGCCATCACTGCCACGGAGCACTCTTAGCACACACTAGGGGCCAAGCAAGCTCTGCTGTTCTTAAAGGAAACCACTGGACACAATGGCATTCTCCATTGCTGTAAGGTGTTGGTATGCATCTGCTAGTCCACCCAACATGGCATAGCAAAGTAATTCCCCTCCGCTACTTACCTGTGATTAAGCCAGCACAGTTTGTGCACAGAGGAAGAGTCACAAGAGCAGACGTAAAGTCATGGGCAATCACGGTGGGCTTTGGGTGCAATGGCAATCAAACAGATATCAAAGCTATCCACCTAAAGGTATCAGAATAGGCTAAGCAGCCCGTCTCAGGCACTGGTCAGAGGGGTCATTGCCTTGCACAGATCACAGCATTATATGCTGCTGCCTCATGGAGCAGTCTCCTCGTGTGAAAAAGAAGCAAGGTTGCTAGACTTCTGTGTAGGACAGTTGCTCCTTTCAGCCAGCTTTCCTTCTGGTGCTTCCTGGTCTTTACCACTCAAAACTCCTGTGGCAAAGGGAGATATGGAAAAAGATGTATTCTCAAAGAATTTGAAAATTCAGTGAGCACTCTGAAAATGAACAGTGTCCAACAGAAATAACTGTGTGAGCACAACTAAGAAGTATATTTAAACATAAACTAGTTAAAACCTAGAAAAAAAGAAAATGTCACTTTCAAGATAATTCAGATCACTGTATTCAGTATTTTCAGACATAATATAATTTATATATAAATATAATATGTATATATTTTAACATAACTTATATCAGTTTATAGTACTAAAAGTTCATGATACTCCAGTTCCTGCTCCCCTCCTTCCTTCCCTGCCCTCCTTCCCCTCCCCCCATTACTGTACATCTGGGTTTTCCCAGACATGTTTTCTTTCTATCTGGAGGAAAAGGCAGACTTTGGCCACCTTCCTAATGTTTCTGAACAAGGATTAGTCCAGCAGACTCAGCAGCAGAATCTCGGCTATAGAAATCAATTCCCTCAAAGCTGTAAAGTGTGCACAACCTGAAGGTGCTGCTGGTCAGGCCTGAGGGACATCACACACACCTCGCTGAGTCAGTTCACATGCATTACTGAGCCTGGGATGTTTTGGCTATGTTGAACTTGATACAAACATGGGGAAGAGTTTCTCTATGGCTGTGCAGGGGAGCACATCAGACTTTTTTCCTTTGAACTGCGCAAGATGTGAAGCTGTATTTCCCTCTGGGATTTCCCAGAGATACAGAAGCCTTCTTACGTGCAGGTAAATCCCCCTCAAGTGCTGGGAATACACGATTCAAGGTAAACAGAAACCTGTAAGCATGCGCACCCTATGCTGCATAAATTCCCCAGGAGAGGGAAAAGTGTAGGAGTTTTACCCCTGAAATGTATACGTGTTAGGGGGGAGGAGCTGGAGAAGCTGCCTCTTGCTTTTGCCATTGGCTAGGGTAGAGAAGGAAGTGCACCAGAAGCAGTCCTGCCTGCTGGAATCGCTCTCCCAAATGAATGCTTTTAGGGAAGAAGCTGCACGTTTCTGTATAAAGCAGCCTGCCCTGTTTACATTTAGGGGAAGCAGCAGTGCTGTCCTTCAAAGATGTTGTAAACTAGTGCAATAGGGTAATTAAAAAATGCGGTTACTTCACTGACGTGGAGTGGTGTTTATACCTCACTCCTGCAGGGACTGCAGGTTCCCATGGAGGATGTTGGCCCTGGACTATTGGTGCCAATGAGAATGGGTGCCAAAGTGTGTCAGCAGCATCACAGAATCCACAGTGAAACTATCCTGTAGGGGAAAGACCTATAAAACTAGAAACACATCTGCTTTGCAAATCTATTTTGTACTGAGGTTTCAAAGTAGCACATTTGGGTTTTTATATGTGTGTTACATTACCACTTTCCCAGGTACTGATGGAGCAAGGTTGCGACTGTTAGAGGATTCCCTGGGCAAGGCCCACATGTTAGTTATGTCCCAACCCTTCTTTTGGAAGCCATGATAGCATAGGGATTAATTAAAGGTTCTTAATCTGGGAGCAGTGATACAAAACTTTACTTTGCCTACAGGCATACGCCTTAATTTTGGGAGAATTAAGTAACAGAATCATAGAACAGTTAGGGTCGGAAAGGACCTTAAGATCATTTACTTCCTACCCAATGACATTTTATTAATGTGTGTACTTTAAAACCAGCTTCAGAAGTCACAGTGATACTTCACAGGTCAGCATCCTTAACGACTTTATGCTTTGGCCCACCGTGACATCCAAATCTAAAAGACTTGCTTGATTAGAGGGAGCAGTTGTAGTCACAAGCCTAGCTTGACCCAAATATGGTTATATTCCCCATACGATGCAGTCTAATGTGTTATTCGAGCAGCGACCAGTTCACATACTGCCACTGTCCCAGCCAACCTGCTGCTCCAGCGCCCTCGGTTTTCGCCACTAGGACGAAAAAGCTGTAGGCTACACGGAGCCACCCGCCCGCACTGATCGCGAACCAAGCGGACGCTCGATACATCCTCAGCTTGCCGCGCCCGCCCGTACCACCGTTGCGGAAACCGCCTCTCGGCCTCGTTTTGGCGCCGGAAAAGCGGCGCGCGCTGATTGGTGGCTTTGAACCCTCTCGGCTCGGCCTCATTGGCGGAGCACTGCGGCGGCTAGTTCGAATGTCCTGTGCCCGCCCCTCAGCGAGCCCAGGGCGTCCTTGCGGTGGGGAGCGGGCACGGCGGCGGCTCCGCAGGTGAGAGGCGGCGGGGGACTCCTCACCTGAGGAGAAGGTGAGGGGGCTCCAGCCCGGGCAGGCGGGCACTGCTGCCGTAAGGACCTGAGCCGTAGCTGGTGTGCGCGCCCGCGTAACGGCTGCGGTGGTGGTGGTGGTGTCGTGCTTTCAGGTTGGGTCGCCGGGGGGCTGACAGCCTGGTGTGGGGTCTGTCCTTACAGCGCTTCTGCCGCCCTTAGCCCTTGTTCCGGCGGCGGGGCCCCGCTTCGGAGTGGGGCCGTGTGCTGGGGAACGCTGCGGCCCCCGTCCCTTCCCGAGTGGGGTAAGATGGCCCATGAGACGTAGGAAAGGAGAGAGGTATGCAGGGTGGCCGCTCCTCGAGAGGGGACTTGATGCTTCTGCCTTTGTTGGGCTCGGCACCGAGCGCGGTTTTGAGGTAATAGGACCTGTGGCAATGGGACAGGAGCTGGGCCACTGTGGGAGTGTGCTCCTGACCTCGCTTTCACGGTAACGGTCTAAGGATGAGCGCTCGCTTCCCTCTCCCTCGCTTAGCGACTGTGTATATTGAAGAGAGTGTAAGTCTTCCATGTTAGATTCTAACTACGTAAGGCAAAAGTAGCTTCTAAAGACTTGGCATAATTTCAGTGACTTGGCTGTGTTCAGGACAGCAACTGTTCATGCTTATGGGCTCTCCTCGTTTTCCTGTTCATTTCAGGGATAACCCCAACAATGGACGATTACACAAAAATAGAGAAGATTGGGGAAGGTAAGTATAGAGAATGGAGTCTTGTGATGCTGTTCGAGTTACCAAGTGCCACAGAAGCTCTCTGCACTGGCTATTAGAGGAACTGCTGTTACTGAACTAACTGGAAAAATAAGCTTGTGATTTACTGCAGTAATTATCTCTCTGTTAAAAACTTTCACACTGCCTTTTTCCTGAGGATGCCGTGATCTACTTGAAACAACCAATCAGTTGTTGAGAGGTGTCTGCCTTCGTATTGGTGGCTAATGGTGTAATTTTCCCCCAAGAAGGCAAGAAAATATGTTCTGAGGCCTTAAACTAGGTTTTCAACTTAGGAAGCTTCTCTGTTCCTTTGTGTATAACCTTCCTTATTTCGCTTGGAGCTGCTGATAGGGAGTAGTGGTTTGAGTATAGGCTGCTCTGATTACATCATTACTGCACTTGTCAAGGAAAATATCAGATTGTAAACCTCTGGAGAAGTGAATTGTAACAATTTACTAAATTGCACTAAGAAGTGCCATTCACTCCTTCAGTGCAGGAGTTAGTCACACACACATACCCCCCTTCACTGTAAATCCAGCCTTTGTTAAATGTTGAAGTCTGTTTTAAAATGGTTTAGGAGAATTTGTAGTATGGTACTCTGATAAGGTACCCTCAAAGGTAACATCAAAATGTATGGGCTTAGACCTGTTAACAAAGCTTTGTAAATAAAACCTTGTGCGAGGATCTTTTTTCTTCTAAGAAACTAGATTGATTGAGTTTAATTTTGCGGATAAATGCTTCAAGAAAGGTAAGAAGAGGATTTTTAAGCTGTCTTGGTTTGTTAAGAGTTTTATTCCTGTTGTCATTCCTCATGATAACACTGATCATTAAAATAGATTATTGATTTGGAGTTTACTACTGGTTTCAATTTTAGCTTCTGCTGAGACCTACAGCATTGTACTCTCTCCTGCAATGAAGGTTGTGCTAGAGGTATTTCTATAGGTTTGACTAATGGATGGCTAGATCTCTGACTGCAGAGGGAGCACCAAGTTTTTTGTAGCTAAACCTTTACCATTTTCATATGACATATCAATGGGAAAATCATAAGTCCTTGGGGATGAAGAGGTATAGTGATCTTGCCTGAAAGTTAATCAACTTGAAACTTGAAACAGTATCTGATTTTTATAACTGCATGTTCCAAATATTCAAGTTTTGCAACCGGGCTACGAAGTACCCTGTTCTAGCAATGATACTGTTCATGCATGGCATGCCTAGATGATACTATTGCTCGGTTCAACTGCCAGAACTAAATGGTAGTTCTCATTAAAGCCAGAGACTTAAATTGCAAGGACTCTCGCCTATGCTAGCAGTTCTTATTTGCAATGACTTATCTGTGCCTGGAATTGGTATGTCCTCTATGTGTTTCACTGTTTTGTTCAGGTACCTATGGTGTTGTGTATAAAGGTCGGCACAAAACCACAGGCCAGGTGGTTGCAATGAAGAAAATACGCCTAGAAAGTGAGGAGGAAGGTGTTCCAAGTACTGCTATCCGAGAAATTTCTTTGTTAAAAGAGCTGCATCATCCCAATATAGTCTGGTATGCATACACTGGTATTTTGCTGAACTCTTTGAAGAGCACTAGCTCCCTTTACATAAGAGATTATTTTTCTGCAATTCAGTGAGGTGGTAGCTACTCTGTTTCATACACTGTCTGCTTTGCAGTAAATTGCTATAGTTCCAAATCCCATGTTTATGGCAGTTTTCTAATTGAGATTTCCTTATGCTGCCATTTGCTATTCTAGGAATCTGAAAGTTTTTGTTGATTTTTTTTGGTAATTTAGGTAGATTATCTTGAGGGTTATTGTCAGAGAGGAAACAGCATCCCTCATGAAAACTGGCTGAAGCTGTTGCTTTGGTCTCAGTTTTATCTGCCACCTTGGAGTAGACCATTTGACTTTCGTGTTCTTACTTGAGTCTCTGTCATAAATCACCTCTGCTGTTTTGCTGCAGAGATTTACGTGTTGCACTAGGATGCTGTCATAGCTGACAACTGAGCTATTGGTGAAACTTCCACCAGTGACTACTTGACATGTAGAATTGATTGCAGCTATTGTCTTCCCTGCAAAGTATTTACTTATTCTTTTGGTGCTGCAAATTACTTTGTCTAATATGCCTCAAAACTGAACATGTTCTGGCTACGTAGTGTCTCAATGTATGTATGCTTGTGTTTAAGATCTGTTATAATCTATTAAGGATGAAGGAAATACTTAAACCTGTGTAAATCCTTCTGTGTGTATTAGGTTCTTATTATAATATTTCCTTAAGCCCTCCTAGTAATTCGGGCTCTGCTGGAATAGACCAGCTTCAAATAGAGGTAAATGCCAACACTGGGTGGTTTTTTTTAAGGCAACAATGTTATTTTTTTCAGACTTTTTGTGTCTTATACTAGGCATGAAGGAACAAAAGTTTAAAAGGGAGCATTTAGGTTTTTATTTGTCTGATACTGTTTCAGATATACTTGGTTTTCCAGGCGACAGTGTAGCTCACCAAGTCTTAGTCTTTTAAGATTGAAAGCTAAAGGCTTTTATAATAGGAATCTGGAATTGTCAGCTTGTATCCCTGTTGAGAGGGGAAATGCAACTGTGAGTCCATGCATTTTGCAATGGGGTTGATCATATGCTCAATTTTTAGTCTTCAGGATGTTCTTATGCAGGATGCAAGGCTGTACCTTGTCTTTGAATTTCTTTCCATGGATCTCAAGAAGTACTTGGATACTATTCCATCAGGCCAATATTTGGATCGGTCACATGTTAAGGTAATGAGGACAATTTCTTAATTTAAGAAAAATTAATCTAACTATAACCTACAAAGCTATAAGCAGCTCTTAATTTCAGTATAATTAACTCTGAGGTGAAATGAAAGGTTAAAGAAGCATCTGTGGGTAGTAAGAAGAATGCGAGTTTTGATTTCAAATGCCACTTCAAATTCTTATAATTACTGAAACTAAACTGCCTAGAACTAAGCTTAGGCAAAGAATTAATTTGTGCAGCTTATCTGCAATGCTTGGAATCTCCATTTCCTACTACTATGCAGAGGAACAATGTAAGGGAACAGCTTTATGTTTAGAACATTGCCTTGTACTGAAGGTTACTCCATTTTCTCTTTCATCCTTTCTAGAGTTACTTGTATCAAATCTTGCAAGGTATTGTCTTCTGCCATTCAAGAAGAGTTCTGCACAGAGACTTAAAACCTCAGAATCTCTTAATAGATGACAAAGGAGTGATTAAACTGGCAGACTTTGGATTGGCTCGGGCCTTTGGAATTCCAGTGCGGGCATACACTCATGAAGTGAGTTGGAACATCCTCATGGTGGTTTGGACTATGCTTACTAACTTCTTGATAATAACTGAGTATGAAACAGCTGAAAAAGAATTGGAGTTCTTGAAGTTGTAAACTAACAGTATAAAAGAAGTTGTATCTCAGTTTTGCTTTCTATCTCCCTTGATGGTGGTTTGTTCTACTCTAAGGTTCCAAAGATCACAAATTCTGTTATTACCTTAACAGTCAATCAGATAGCCCAGAACTTGTTGCTTACTGTCTTGTAAAGGCATTTTTAACCCACAAAGTACTCAAGTCTGACAGTTTTAGTGGCTAGGTGCAAAAGCCTTCCTGTTCTTTGGGAAGGTAGTGTATGCAACTGCTTCACCTTCAGTAGAAACTACTGCAACAGAGTTTAAGATGTTTGTCAATAAATGGAAGTTTGAGACTAGTGTTTTCACTAAAACTTCTAGGACCAGTTATTACTTTGACCAAAAAACTTTGAATGCTGCTTAATAATGAATGAGCCATTGTGTGTGCTATTAGATGGCCTGATTCTTATAAACTTAAAAAAAATTTCCTTGTTCAATAGGTAGTGACACTGTGGTACAGGTCTCCAGAGGTGTTGCTAGGATCTGCTCGTTACTCTACTCCTGTAGATATATGGAGCATAGGTACCATATTTGCAGAGCTGGCAACTAAAAAGCCTCTTTTCCATGGGGACTCGGAGATCGACCAACTCTTCAGAATCTTCAGGTATGTTAGACTGAACCTTCCGACTTGTGCAGCATTGCACAACAGTGCTCTGTTCATATTAAAACTATAGTAGTGCATACGAATTTCAGACTAAATTGTTTTAACATGTTGCTTATGCTTACATAGAACTTTAGGGACCCCCAATAATGAGGTGTGGCCTGAAGTGGAATCCCTGCAAGACTATAAAAACACATTCCCCAAATGGAAACCTGGCAGCCTTGGAACACATGTCAAAAACTTAGATGAAAATGGACTTGATCTGCTGTCTGTAAGTAGTCTGTCTTAAACTGCTCATTAAGAAACTGAACAGGTCTCAAATACATGAAAGCTTACTAATCAGTCTTTTCTAGAATGAAGTTAGAGATCTTCTAACTATCTTCAGGCTGTCGTTCCTGTAGAACTGACAGTTTGGTGTTCACTCACTGCTTCCATAAATAATAAATGATTAGACTTCTATTCTCATTAAACAATTATGCCTCAGATTTTTTTCATTTTTATTTTTTACACGAGTAAGCCAGATACAGCTTGAAAGTGAAGAGTTGTAAAAGCTTACAACTTAAAAAAAAAAAGTTTAAAAAGCTTTAAAAAAGTTTAAAAAAGCTTACAACTTAAAAAAAAGCTTACTTAAAAGTTGTAAGCTTTTACAAACAGGCTTAAGTTGAAGGCTCCTGCCCATAAACTGTAGCTATCGCCTTCCTGGTGCCAGCACTAATTACCATATGGTTTGGGGATTAATCTTGCCTTTAAATTGAGTTAAAGATTTTTGGCTGTGGTAAACTAACTTTTCAATTGGTATGTTTTGTGTCTAGTGTGAGTTTACTTGAGTTCTGTGGTCATGCGGTTGAACTGTCCCACTAAGCTTTCATTTGGCAAACTCTTCATCAGGCTTTTTCATTTAGTGCTCTTCTGGCTCATGTGCTGCTGCTGTGGCCTAATTTAGATAACAACTTAGGTGTGATCTTAGATGTATTGAAATATAAAAATGTGCCTTTGTGATTTATCCTTTGGTTCTCCTCAAGCTGCTTTTATGCAGTGCAGACTTGCATATTGAGGGTGTGGAGTGCTCTACAAGTCTTTAGAAAGGCTGAAACTTCAGAAGCATCTTGGTACAAGGAGAATCTTGTACAGCAGTAACCTGTGTAGGCAGCTCTTGTTTTTAAGCAAAGTTTATTGCCGTGTCTGTGACAAAATGCTTTGAATGAAGTGGTAGCATCCAAGAAGCTCAAATGACTGCAGTTTCTCACAAGTTTTCTTTGTGAGAACTGTACCACAGTTCAGACAGAAACCTGAACATTTGTTAAACATAGTTGTCCTGGATAGCTCTCTGAACCTTGTAGCAGCGTCATCTTACAGAGTTAACTGATTTAAGATGGGAGTACCTCTTTTGTGTCCATTGACAGCATTATTATTAAATCACTTTGAAGTAGAATTGTAACTGATTGTATTTACAAACTAAAATCAATTTAACAGGCAAGTGAATCTTGTTGATAGTCATGTAACTGGTTAAGTACTCATCTGAGCTTAGATGTGGCTTCATTGTGTAATACCAATGTTTTGGGATGCTACTAAAGGAAAAATAGTAGTTCTGTAAATGGTGTTAACACAATACTAATCTCAAAGCATATTAAATTCTGTAAAATTTTATAGTTTTACCTTGATAAATGTTGAAATTTTACCTTCCTGTTAATGCCCGGTGATGGGTATGGCTGAATTCTTAGGAAGCTTAAATAGATTCCAGATGCCTATGGCACTTTCAAGTTTGAAGAAGTAATAGAGCTTTTAAAAGCAACAGAACTGAATATTTTGTTCTGTAACACAAACACAGCATTTTAAAGCACTTAATGGTTTGTCGTCAAAAGCTTTGGTATGTCAGGCACTAAGTTCCAGGAAAAATTGTTCCAGACTGCTCAGAGAAGAAATGGTCATGCTGTCAGCTGGGGTACTGTAGTCTCAATGTGCAGCATCCCTTTTCAGAGAAATTTGCCTCTTCTTGTCTGACTCAATATTAAGAGAACTTTTGATATCAGTATTAGCTGTAGGATATTGTTGTTCTGGGGTATAGCTAATAGGAACCTGTCTTAAGATGAAATTGGGCATTCAAGAGTAAATATAGAGACAGTGTTGCAGTTGGCAGGGGCTCAGAGAATATAAATGCAAATTCAGTGATTTAAATCAGCTTGGAAGACTCTGTAGGGTGAAGTCTAAAGATAGTTAACTGTCAAGACTGGTAGGGTAATACTCTACTGGGCAGGGTAATAGAGGTTAAGGCTTTCTTCTGGAAGATGCTTGTTGTGGGCATGGGAAAAAAGCAATGGTAGAACCTTGATTATATGAATTTGAAGTGTATTTTTCCTTTAGTAAGGAGAAATAAAAGCAAAACCACTTTGCTGTGACAGTTTTCGCTGTAGTACAAAACTGGTAAATGCTTCATTTCTATATTGTTTTGGCCCCTTGTTGCATGATACAAACTGTAGGGTTTTTTTTGTTGTTATTTAACTGCTAGGAAAAATCTCTAGCCTGTTCTTATTATGTTCCAATGTGCTATTTTAGTGGCTACAGCATCCTCTTTATTTGCTCTAATAATCTAAATCTGAAGTTTATTATTGAAGTCTTCAGCTAAAATAAGTTACAGAAAGAAACTGAAGGTTTTAAAATGCTGGATTTCTTCAGTTCTGCCTGCTTGTAATACTTTCCTCTTTTGAGTCTGAAACAGTGATCACTCATACTTTAACTATGGCCTGCTGCACCAAGCAGTAGAAGAGTAGAAGCATTTTGACACTGGTTTCTTCAGTGTCAGTTTAACAAAACAAGCATATGACCGCTTGCCCTTGTAAGCATTTTGGGCTTTAACAGCCTGAAGCTTATTTATTTCCCTTAATTGAGAAGCTGAGACTAATTACGGCCACTGACACATGCATGAACTGTCACAAACTTGGTTACTGAACAGGAGGAGAAATGTTACTTTACTTTCTGAGGTTCTATGTGCTACTGCTGACCTACTACTGATAGGTAGAAATAACCTCTCCATCTATGAGAAATCATGGAATGTAGGAGAAAACATAGTCTTTATGGCTACTTGATTATTGCTATGGTGAAATAGCTACCTGTTTAACATGAATTTAATTACCACTTCATGAGGGAGTAAATTTGTTTCTTTTCTCTTCCAGAAAATGTTAATTTATGATCCTGCAAAAAGAATTTCTGGCAAAATGGCCTTGAACCATCCGTATTTTGATGACTTCGACAAATCCACTCTTCCTGCTAATCTGATTAAGAAATAATAGGCCTTTGGACTAAGTCAACCACCACAGTGAAATAATTGTGATTACTTTTACTACTAAGTCTGTCTGTAATGTCTATGTTCGTCTAAAACTGTGGCTGTGTGTTTAGTTTGTTTTGGTTTAAATGTTATCTACATGTAAATATTAACCTATTAGTACTGAGTCCAAATACAATGCAAATATTGCTGCCATTAATGCAGTGAACTTCCTATAAATAAAGCTTTAAATACAGTGAAGGACTGAACTCATTTCCAGACTGTGGCTGACCTAAACTACTGAATTGCTGGACTTGATATGATAGGAATATACAATAGGAAATTTTCCTGAAGTTTCAGTTCTTTCAGTGTAATGTCAGCTAAGATTTTACTTGAGCATGACAATCAATTTGCCAAAGGACATGTAAATCAAGGTATTTTGAACTGAAGAACTGAAGCTTACTAAAGCCAAGTAGATGTCTCAGTTTTGAACTTTGATTTCTTGAAGGTATTTGCAAATAAGCATTTGGAAAAATCTTTTCTCTGTATGCTTTTCTGTTAACCTAAAGGCCCAAGAATTTAACTAGATATTGGCATGTTAATTTGTGAATTGGCATAGTTCCACCTTTTGGACCAGTCAAGGTATTACACCTTAAATTTTACATGGATAGCCTATATACCAGTGTGTAACTTCTTAACACTCCCAGTTGCTGGTAGTAATGCACATCTCTGATTCCTGCTAAAGGTAGAGCACCCTGGATTATGCTTGAATTTGAATACTAGTCTATCTTCATACAGGAGTACTCAAGTAAATGTTGACTTAGATTGACTGCCAGGAACTGTAATTATAGACTGAGATGCCAGATGTCTAGAGACTCCCTTATGATTAAAGCAGGAGCTTTTTAAAGCTCTCCAGCATTTCTCTTTGCAGGTAAGAGTACTGTAAGAAGTTGAAACAAAATTCAAAGTAATGTACTAATAATTGATTGCTTAGTTGATTTCCAGTTGTTACATCTGTTCTTGGATTTCAAATATGTCAGTAGCAGCAGGGTTCAAACTGTTGTGTTACTGGATCTAAGCACTATGATGCTGCTTTACTTCCTGGTTAGAGCTCAAAGCTTGCAGCAAAGCATAGAACAGTAATGGAAATATTTTAAGTTTTGAAATCCAGCAGGACAGAATAATGAACTTTTCATAAATGGTGAGGCTTATAAGAGCCCTGTTCTATAGCTGCTGAAGAGTGAAACTTTGAAACAAAAGCAGTGGAGGTGACATCTTGTCCTTCAGCTGCTTATTGGTGAGTAGCTGAAAGTAGTAGCATCAGACGTAGTTTTTGTAAATGAGTAGCATTTTTAGATGTAAACATGACTTGGGTTGTTAGCATTGTTCTCTGTAGAGTGGTTCTCAATCTCTAGAAGTATCTGGATACTGTCAGTTTAATGTAATCACTTAGCAGCTTCAGAGCCAAGTAGGAGAGGTTTTTTTTTGAGCTTGCTTATACAGGAAGTTGCTACTTAATTGAAGGCAGAGGGAAAGAAGATTGCTGTGGCTGACTCCTTTCTCTTACCAGTATTTGCAATTAAGTTATCTATTAGTACTAACAGTTAAGTGGACACTTGTCTTGGGATAGAGATTAAGTAATTGATAGGATGCAATTTCAAGACAAATTAAACTAGGAATAATTTATCTGCTTATGAATGTAATAACATGGCATGAACCTTACAGCTCAAGGGATAGCATTGCTGGCGTTAGCTGTGTTACCTTAGTGTAGGAGAACCTGCTAGCAGCCACTTTAAATATCCGATGTTAATCCACTCAAGCAAATACTGGGGGTTATTTGATGTGTCTCTTCATAGTGGACAAACTTAAGTTCTTTGTGTGGGAAAGATAACTTCAGCTAGGCAAAATCAGATTTTTGCAGTTTGCAATACTGGCAGAGCCCTATTTTTGTCACAGTATTAACTAAAAGACTTTAGTACTGAAATTTTTAAGGAAAGTTGCCTAAACAATGATTTACTGCAAGTCTGTAATCTATCTTGTTTACCCAGCACTTTTATGTCTAGTGGTGTAACAGCTAACATTGTAGCTCTGAATGAGCTATTATACTGAATTATTGTACCAGATTACTAATGGTACGCATAACTTACCTTAACAAAAGCTATATCCTCTATACTTTGTAACTGCCTTGTTATCTAAATCTAGTATGTGGAAGCTCAAGCTGAGCATCTTCATGTTGCTCAAGTTTTGGCCATCTGAAAATCTCATTTATACTGGTAGAAACATGAGGTGCCTTGCACTGCTAGGATTTACCTCATTGTGTAATAATTGGCAGCTCTATTTATTGACAGTGTTTTGATTGTGTATTGAGAGTTGAATTGCCATTGCACACTTGTCCTTAGCTGAGGACACTGTAGTGCTTGGCTTTGCTGGTTCCTAGGTATTTTGTTAAGATGTTTAGACAATTGAATTGTACCAGACCAACAGCTGGATATGGGCTCATCAGGTGATAAGCCAGCATGTTTTTCATGGCTGCAGATGGGGAATGATTAGCTGTAAATAGAAAACATTGTAACTTTCATGAAGTGGCGAAAGTCAACCTAGTAAGTGTTTTCCCCTCCCCTATATGTAACAATAGATTTAATACTAAGTTACTTAGTAACTTGATTGTGAAATGCCTACTTAACTGTTATTACCAGTAACAACTTAAGTTTAAAGTAACCTTTATGGGCTTCTATAGTGAGAGTGAACATCTCTAAAAGCTCCACAAGTTTGCAGAAGCTTTCTTCTGAATGCTGGAAGGACTGGGGTTGGAATTACTTTATTTAAAAGTCTGCTCTTTGTTAAAGTTCCATAATGTTGTATCAGTATTATCTCTGGTGCTGTATCTGTTGCTCAGTAATGTGTGTTCTACTGCAGCTCAGGCACACTCTTAGCAGGGAATGATAAACTTACTGTTTTACTTAACTTGCTTGTCCTCTATCCCGTTGAAAGTAGTGCAGATGAAAGTTTGGTTTACACAAGAATAAGATTTCTACAAAGGATTGAATCAGGGTTTCAGTGTTTCTTTAAGTTTCCAAGTGTTAGCAAGCTTTGTTCTTTTCAAAATAGCCAATCACCTAGTATGTACTTGTAGACTGAGCTCAGCTGCTTCTATTTTACTCATTAGTTAATTTTACTTAGAACATGGTATTGACATCTACTGCTTTTAAAACAGGTGCTTCTTAAAGTTAGAGATTTTCACAGGGAACAAAGAAAAGAATAAACTTGATTTCTTAAGCCCTTGAATGGGGTAAATACTGTAAAATCTTGTGTAAAAAGAAACCTGTACCTCTTCATGTGCTCATGCAGATGCCAAGGTGAGAGGTGGTCCTTCCTGAGCCAGTACTTCTAGCATTGCCTTTGTACACTTGTACTGCAGGTGGTTGACTTTTGTTCCAACCAGATTTCTTGTTCCCAAAGCAGTGTCTGTTTGAAGATTGGTCTGACATGTCTGTTCTGAGCCTGGTCAGTAAGTTCCAGCTGCTCTGTTGGCTCTATTAGGCCATCTGGTAATATTTGGTTTAAAGGAGAGAAACAAAGCAACCCCCACCCACAATTTCCCTATCTACCTACCCAGCTCTGAAAGAGTAAGGCTAAGCATGGTAGTTTATAATCCGTATCCACATCCCTCACTAGGTGGATTACACTTGTAACCTAGAGGCTTTGATAATATCAGGCTCAGGTGCTGTCTGTCATAATCCAAGTTACAACTAGGGCTAATTTGTCAGTACTGGGAAAGGGCTGTCAGTACTAGGGAAGGGGTATTATCAATTTGAGCTGCTAAAGCTCAAATAAAGCCGCTGCATTTCAGTGCTTAATGCAACTGTACAGTTACTAGAACCAGAAGAGTGTATTTACTGCAAGTGTCAAAACAGCCCACTGGAACACGACAGTTTTCCAGGAAATGAGAACATTACTTGCAGCTTTACACTGCCTGCAGGTAGTGACAGAGGGAATAAGATTATGGTGTGTGTGACAAAAGGAAGGTGACTAATGATTAAAAAAAGTCTTATTAAATGGAGGAGAATGCTACATACCTCTGAACAATTAAAGTTGGAAAATGTCCCTTATGCATAAGTTGTCTTCTGACTGAAGACTAAAACTGCTATTAACTAAATCACTAGAGCAGCTCAGGGAGGCACCAGGCTTTTCAGGGCTGATAAGGCACTGACCTGGGATGGTCCTGCAGCAGCTGGTAAATGAATGTTTGATCTAATTCCTAGTGTGCTAAAAAAGGATTGACTAGCTTTCCACTGCTGTATGTAGATCTCTTTTCAGCATCTGTATAATCTGTTTTCTCCAGGAGGGAGGGGATGTCAAGCTATTGTGACACTACTAAAAGGGAACATGTAAATAACCTCCCCTTCTACTAGCTATCAAAGAAACCTGTTTGTCCTGGAACATGCACTACAGGTGCTCCTTTGCTACTTCCTCTGTTAAAGCGTGGGGTAGGTCTAAGACTTACATTGGTTTTAGACAGGATGGGAAACGTAGCTGCCAGTCATAAAGATGTCTATTCAGCCAGTTTGCAGTTGTGTATTTGCTACACTTAAAATTACTTTTAAGCAGTAAATTAAAGTTCTGCAGCAAACAATCAGAAACTACTAGTGTTCCTGTATCAGAGGTTACTTCTTAATAGCCAGCTTTGAGCAGCAGTATTTCCTGCTTGGTGTCTACAGACCTGCATGAAGACAGCACTGCTATTGGCTCTTTGATTTTATTTTGCATCAGCTTTGTAAAGACAGAATAAGTAAATGCTGATACAAAGGCCATGCTTCATTAAGCTTGATTACCCATTCTCAACCAAGTTTCTATTCTTTTCTGATGAGATGCATCAATTTATGAGGTAATCTAAACACTTCGTATTGATTTTACCACCAGCTTCTCCAGTTTGCATCTGCTGTGTCAATGACTGATTTCAGGTAATGACTCTTGGTTTGGTTCCCTCTGTGTGTTCCTGTATTGTCTTCTCACATATAGATGTCAGCAGGTGGTCACCTCTGTTGTTTGGCCTATTTTACTTGAGCATGATCTGCTGATTATTTCAATATATTCTCATTGTGTTTAAATCAATAGCAGTGTTTATTGCTGCTGCTGATTAACTGACTAATTTCAAACACATATAGCCAGCCTATAGGTGGCTGGCTGTCTTTAATAGAAGAATTGGAAGTGGTAGCTGGTCTCTTCCAGTTGCTGAAGGGCCAGGTATTCTGCGTTTGGGCATGATCAGTGGCTTTCCAGGATTAGTTATATTCAGTTCTTTGAATTTAGTAAAAGCCTTTCTGCTGACTTCTGTGGGGTTTAGACTAGACTGTTGGAGGGGGTTGTTTACCAAATATGTTCCCATGGTAAGCTATTGAATTAATTTGTAAAAAGTCCTGCCTAAAGTCTACAGAATAACCAGTACATGCAAGGCAATGTGTTTGTGGCAGTCAAAATCTGTGATTTTGGTGATTTCCAGCAAGGATCCTTAATCCTGGGTGCACATGCTTTGACTTGCTTAGCAAGCAAAGCCCCATGGGCTCCTAATTCCAGTGGGGATAAAGGACCTTCCCTGTGTATTTTCTCTGCACCTACTGTTTGTCTTTATACAAGACCCATTAGCTGTCACTTTTCCTGCCAATTGTCGGTCTTTCAGGAGAGTCATTTTTGCCTAAAAGCAAAGAAAAAAAAAAGTTTATATCATTACAAGTCCTCCCTGCTATTCCCTCCATCTCCCCTTCTGTGTTATTTTTCTTTCCTTCTGTTATCTGAATCTATTGACTTAACAGGCATCAGAGATAGACCTTTTTCGCTTTTGACTGGTTAGAATCAGAACATCATAATCAAACCAAGGGCTGGCTCTGCCTGTCTTGCTTCCAATGGGGACTAAAGACAATGAGGAGGGTTATCTAATACCTGAGGTTGTCACATTTTGATAGGAGAGATCAGGTTCTAAAATGCTCCCAATTGGTGGCATGGGGGGTAAAAGGAAAGGTCAGTCCCTTTCACCCTGTATGCTCTCTTAATGGATCATACTGTGAGGAGCTTACTGCTGTGACCTAGTAGGTCTTGAGACCTGGAGGGATCAGAAAGGATTTGACTACTTGAAGGAAGGCAGGGAATAGACTAAGTCTCCTAGTATCCTTCATGGGTCATCTTTGCTTCTCACAAGTTCTTGACCTTTTTTGTATTATTGAAGAACAGTTACTCATGACTCAGTGTTAGCAAGCCCCTGAACTTCTATGCTCCATTTCAACTGCTTGCTGTGTAAACTGTGGACAGTAGTGTAAATATTTCACAGCTGTTTGCTGAACCATATTTGCTCTGGACTCTGAACATATATTGTACTACAAATGTGCCTGACACCTGCCATTTCTCCCCCCTCTTCTCCCCCCCAGCCCCTCCAGTGCATATACATGTTTCTGAAGTATCTTTTTAACTTGCTGGCTGCAGAAATGGAAGAGGAGTTCTATTAGATTTGTCTTGATTTTATTTTTAAACTATAATCTGAGGATGAGGAATAACAGCTCCTAAGAATTGCTTCACCCAGCTCAGAATCTCATCCTGAGATATACTGGGACTATGGACTTGCTGGAAAGTTAGGAGTTGCTTAGCATCCTCTGATGACAGGCAGAAGGATAGAAGAAGTGAAACAGTGTAGAACATCTAAAATAGTTGAAACTTTCTCATCCATCTGCCTATTTCATGTTCCCAAAGATAAAAAGACTTATGGGGAAGCCTTTCTTAAAAGTTTTCTGAGAAACAATTATTTTAATAGTAAAAGCTGGAAAAAAAAAATAGCGGGGAAGTTTGTTGGATTTTTTTCATTTCTAATCTCATTGCAGAAATCTGGTACTTTCCCTTGCACCAGTAATTAATACATTTTATTTTCTTTCTCAGCTTTTGGGGTTTAATACAGAAATGGGTGTAAATAAAGGGACCCAAAAGGGTACCAATGGGTTTTTGGTATTGCTGCTTTGGAGACAGAGGAAATTGAGCAGCTGTCCACCTTGCCTGGTCTCTCAGAGGAACCTGCTGTTGTGGGGTTGCTGATGGTCAAAGAACAACGAGTGTCAATCGCGACCACAACAGTGCACCGGCGGCAATATCGCACCAACCAAGACTCCCTGATTCCCATCCATAAGCTGCTCCGTAGACTGGAGAGCCAAGGAGTGATCAGCAGGACCCGCTCACCCTTTGATAGCCCCATATGGCCAGTGCGAAAGTCTAACAGAGAGTGGAGACTAACAGTAAACTATCATGGTCTGAATGAAGTCGCATCACCATTGAGTGCTGGCGTACTGGACATGCTACAACTTCAGTATGAACTGGAGTCAGAGGCAGCCAAGTGGTATCACAGACTTCTCAGTCTCTCATGCTAGTGAGGAAGCAGAGACAGGACACCTGACCCAAAGTAGCCAAAATGACATTTCATACCACAGTACGTCATGCTCAGTGTATAAACTGGGGGAAGTCAGCCAGAAGGCCCAGATTGCTGCTCAGGTATCAGTCCTGCAGATGGTGAGCAATGGTATTGTTGCATGACTTGTGTTTATTGTTATTTTTTCCTTTTCCCTTTTTAGTTTTATATTCTTTCTCCTTGTTATTTCCTGTAGCAGTTTTATGTTATACCTTAGTTACCAGACTGTTCTTAGCCTGTGGGGTTTATATTCTTTTGATTCTCCTCCCCATCCTGCCTGGAAGGGGGAAGTGAGCAAATGGCTGCACGATTCTGAGTTACCAGCTGGGCTTAAACCACACCACATAATAGTGCTACTGCCATGCTGAGAGCCTAAATTGCTGCAGACAGGCAGTACTGGCTGCTGTATTTTCACTAAAATTAATAACTACCTATCTATCTCCCACTTGAGCTCAAAGAATTGAGAAGGAGCCCACAGGAGAGATCCTACCAATAACGGTGCTTTCAGTTCAGATAAGGTTGCCTCTGAAAAAAAACAGACTAGAGGATTGAAGGGTGGATTCTGGTCCTGCCATCCCTGATATCCTATCTGTGAGCATGTGGGACTCTGAAGGAGACAGCCTTTTTTATGAATGAAGGGACCTTTTTCCAAGCCCATTTAATAGCTCAGTCTGCAATCTTCTCTCTTGTTGCTCTTCTACCCTTGTGTCTCCTTGGCATGGTGCCTTTTCTCCCTTAAACAGCAGCTGTGCATACTTGAATAGTAAATCAAACACCCTAAAAACTGTTGTTCCAAAATGTTTTCAGATCTTTCTCTCCTTTATTTCAGTTCTCATTTTCTTGCTAATGATTAAGGCAATTGGCTGCCTTTTTTTTTTTTTTCAGTATGGTATGAACTAATTTTGTGTTGCAAACAACTTGATGCATCATAATGTCTATCAATGAAAGGACCTAGAGGCACAACTAGGTCACCACCCATCACTGCATGAGTTGTTGGTGGGGGCACTATTGTAGGAAATGCGGGGGGAGGGGCCCACACATTTCTTCTGAGAGCAGGTCCCGGATCATCTTGTGAAAGGACAAGGAAAATGGTAACAGCCTGGTTTTCCAGGTGATAGATAGCAATATAAAACCACTCCTGTCAGGGCTGATTTACACTATCCAGGGACCTAAGCCCAACATCTTAAATGCATTTGTTTTTATGGTTTCAAGACTATTTCCACAACAGAAATGCCTAGAGGATTAATATTGTAGAGAGAGGGACGAAAACAGAACAGCAAAGTACCACATAATTAGCACCATGCAGTATATCACATGCTTTTTGTTGAACTTGACATCCACCAGAGTAGCAGCGAGTTACTCCCTGGAAAAATAGGTGCATTTTCTCTCCATAAAGGTTAGATTGATAAAGGTAACTTAGTTGATAGAAATGCCTGACTCCTGCTGAAAATACTTAGCAGTTTAACTGTTCCTGTATTTTTAAACTATTGCAAGAAACAGATGTTGCACCTTTAAAAATATCTATTTTGGAAACAAACAAAAATTATTCATTCTAGTACTGACCCTTTCATTTGCATGAGATACTTAAGTCCATGGGTAGCTTCTCCTTTTAGTATGTATGCCTGTGAAAGTGATGTGATGGTAGAGCTTTGGCTGTGAAAATACAATGTATGCATTATTACAAAGAAAACCACAGTTTGAAACTCAGGGAGAACTGATTCATCAGTATGACTCGCATATGCACTAAAAAGCCTGCAATACCTTTAGCAAAGATGCATGTAAGTACTTGCAGAAAGAACATATTTTCCCTAAATGAATGATCTTTTTGAGTGCCTTATCTTACTCCTTTTGAAGGCAGTGGAAAATCTCTCACTGGACTTTAGACAAGGCTCTTAAAGGCAGAAGACACCATGTAAATATCCACAAAAAATACTCAAAACTACTATCAAGATAATATTATTGTAGCAGATGGAAAGTTAGATTTCTGAGAAGTCTACTACAAGCCCAGAGAAGACCTTTTACATATGCTAGCATGATTGTGATTAGCAAAGCAGAACTTTTCAGGAATTAGCACTTTAGGATCCTCACCTGTTTGAGGATTCCAGGTGAGAGAAAATGAGAGACAAATAGAGAACTCTCAACTAGTTTATTAATACAGGAAAATATAGAGATAGTAAAGGATACAGTAAAGAATACTTCTGATGTTTGCTTATCTTACCAACCCCAAGGACTCCGTGAAGATGATCAGGAAACCAGCTCTGAGAATCATCATCGCAGAGCAAGGTGGCAGGCTCAACCTTTGCAGGCATCCCCAAGGAGGCAACATTGACCTGGGTGGTACGAGGTTCTGCCTCCCCTACATCGCATGAAGCTCGGGCTTTTATACTGACAAAAATGCACACTCATTCTGACGCAGGGGGCCAGCCTTCATCAGAAGTGGCTAGCTATATCTAGAAAGGTCCCCAAGGGTCGAGACTTTTCCGGGGAGTTCTAAAGTGGAACTTTCCATGTAGGAACCAAAGCTGGACTTTCCAGGGAGCAGCCAAAGCAGGACTCTCTGGGGAGGAGCCAAAGCAGACAAACAGTACTTTTCTATCTTTGTGTGTTTCACCACAGACCATTATCTATTGTCCCTGGCACATCACCTCAGGAGATGATTTTGACACATTCTCAATTTCAAGAAATGTGTCTGAAAGCAAATAAAATTCAGAGGATTTTTGGATGTTTTGAAAAAATGGAAACAACTAGACTTGAAAATATGCTTGTTTGAAGGTAACAACTCAGTTGACCACAGTGTAAGGGAGTTAAAGGTATTTCATAGGCAGTGATGAAATAATTTTGTTACATTACTCCAACTCCCGAGACCACTGATCCAAGTGATTCTAATAAAGTGTAATACTGGAGTAACATGACAAGGAGTCAGGCTGTTAGGGCCTGCTACCTAACAGGGCATACACTAGAGGAAAGAAACCTCTTTGAGGTGCAATTGCAATTCATTTTGTCTGCTGGGTCTATGAAAAGTAGCGCAAGAACGTGCATGGGCCTTAAAGGGAAGAGCTCAAAGTACAGATGCAGGTAAACTTGTTTATTCAACCCTCCGAAATAAGTGGCTTCACTTTCAGAAATTCAAAACACTACATTGCTTTCATTGAACCAGCCTGACAGGGGAAGGAGCTGGTTTAGTGTTGCTGGTTTCTCACTCTCCATCACAGCCATACACAATGCACCCAGTGACAATAAATTCTAAAAGGTTTACTTTTAATGTAGCTAACATTAATATGTTAAAAGAACAAAGCTCTTAATTTGGTTTCCAATTTTATTTTCTTTTCTTTAGGGTAGGAAACTTTCACTACATTTTGAAAATTCTCAAGAGAGAAGGAAACTGTCTCAGTTTAGCACACAAGAAAGCTACATTCACCATTTCTTTCCATGTTGCTGGGGCTGTGTTGTAGCCACCTTTCTACCCTAGGTCTCTTTGAAGCCATTAATCTTGTGACATATTTCTCCATATACATATCTCCTGCCTGAGCACACCTGTGTGCATTCAGCTCTACTGTCCGTGAACTGCAGGTCTTTAGCTATATGGGCTCATTTTCCTGGCTTTTGAACAGTGTCTTAACATGCCTCTCACCCACATGAGTCACAAATTGGCTGAAACCTTGACTTCTTAGCTTGAGCCATGGGAATATCAGGCCAGGACTTAATTTAGTACAGTAGCTTGGTGTTCCTCAGCAGAGAAGGCAGATGTAAGATTAACTCAAGTCAGATCCTGCGCACTCATCTCTTAACCATATTGCGCTCATATGAAAGGTCATCTCAGTCCCATAAACTTTCATGTTTGCATTTCCCAAGCTAACAAACTCCTCATTTGGTTTTCAGAGCTGCCTGGAGTCTTTCCACGCTGGAATTGCTTAACTCTGGAGCCAGTGGTGATCATTAATGAAATGTATTCCCTACCATTTCCACATCATCAGCTAACTTGGCTTTGGACTTCAGTATATTATACATTATTTCTGGGTAAAAATAGAGAGAATCCTCTACATTTCATAATATTAGGTTAGGCCTGCAAACTTCTGAAAGGCTAGAATTGAAAAGTATTATTTATCTTGCTTAGAAAGGAGAGAAAATGGATTAGTAACCATATATGAAGTGTATATTAATGATAATTAACTTATGCAAAACCTCTACAATCCTGCTTTCAGCAGTAGCAGTCATTTTTCTCCTTCTTAGTAGCTAGTGCAGTGCTGTGTTTTTGACTTTCAACCTGAGAACAACACTGATAACACAACAATGTTTAATTGTTACTAAGTAATGTTTACTATGATCAAGGACTTTCTCAGTCTCATGCTCTGCCAGGGAGGAGGGGCACAAGGAGCTGGGAGGAAGCAGAGACAGGACACCTGACCCAAACTAGCCAAAGGGGTATTCCATACCACAGCATGTCATGCCC
>JBCJKH010057688.1:24420-38478 GCA_039877255.1 Loriculus beryllinus
GAGCACCTCCCATACAAAGACAGGCTGAGAAAGTTGGGGCTGTTCAGCCTGGAGAAGAGAAGGCTGCGTGGAGACCTCATATTAGCCTTCCAGTATCTGAAGGGGGCCTACAAGGATGTCGGAGAGTAACTATTCATCCGTGACTGTAGCAATAGGACAAGAGGCAGTGGGTTCAAACTGAAACAGAGGAGGTCTAGGCTGGATATAAGGAAGAAAAGCTTTACTATGGGAGTGGTGAGGCACCAGATCAGGCTGCCCAAGTTGTGAATATTCCATCCCTGGTAGTGTTCTAGCTGGGAGAACACTCAGCTAGGGTAGTGTTCTAGTTGGAGAGAGTCTTGGGCAGCAGTCTAGTGTGAGGTGCCCTGCCTGGGGGAGGAGGCTGGAACTAGATGATCTTAAGGTTCTTTCCAACCCTACATAATCTATGATTCTGTGTTAGTTTTTATGAAATATGTCATTGCAGAATTGAAACAGTTATCCTTGCACTTTTTGGGGTTTGAATGTGCTTCCGTCTTCAGAAGGTGACTGGAAATCTGCTCCAAAAGCAGATGTAGCAACCTCATAGGGTCAGGACGTGGGGTGTTTGTCTGACTGCCTAGGAGTCTGTCTGAGGCCTTCATAGGGCTCCTTCTTGTGTAGTGCCTGAAGTCAAGTTGAGCTGTGAAAAAAACATCTTGAAATTAATAGTTACGGAGATTTTATTAACTTCCATAGTTTGATTTGCCCTTGACTAACTATGAAATGTCACAAACCCTGGAAGCCACCTGTTTGCCTCTTCCTTCTTTTGAACTGTTTGGGTTGCACAGAAGTAGTAAACATCTGCAAGTCCTCAGTTACTCATAAACCTTCCTTCCTTTCACAGGGTGTACCTGTGATGAAATTTAGGTGTAAGATGTGTTATTAACCGTACTTACGTAGACATGCCCTTCCAGGGTCTTGGATACCTCAAACAATTTTGGCAATTTCTCCCCCAGGCTGGCTGCTTTAGTCTGTGTTCAGGGAGCTCAAACAGTTATTTGTTAGTGTGCTACTTCTTTTTAGCACCTGAGTAGCAGCTAAAGGAGCCAGAGTTGTAGGTTTCTTGTTTCTAAAATGGCTGTTCTTTTGCTTATGTTCAAGCTGAAGTTATTCTTCAGAGAGAGGGGAAGAGGCACAGATGAGTCATTCTCCCTCTGCAGTGCTGCAGAAAGTTACTTGTGGCTGATGGCTGAGCTCCTGAGACTAAGGAGGAATAATAGCAGGCAGCTGGAAAGGCTGTCTTTTAGAACTGATTGGAGTACTTGAGTTGGTGATCAATGAAAATGCTTTAGGAAAAATTACATTTTTTTTTTAATATGTCTGCTGTTAAAAGCCACATTTTTAGAGCACTGAAGGGCTATGAAATAATGTTTCACATTTGGGCATTAAGTATGAAGGAAGATAGGATCTCTCTTTGGTCTATGAAATTGTTAGAAAAGTGTTTTCCAGCTCTGGAAACTGTTATTTGATATCATGGCTGCAATCCTGAGGCTCTAGATAGCAGCAAGCCTGTATTTCATCAAGCCATGTGAATATACGTGATCGTATGACTCAATGAACAGTTGATTCTTTTGAAATAATTGTCAAGAGCCCTGTGACCTCATCCTCTAGTGTGAAAGAAGCCAAGAGATTATATTTTGTTCCCCTTATTATTATTCACTGGTTTTCTCTAAATGCAAATCAAACAAATTCCAAATATTTCAAAATACACGTGAGTAAAGATTCAAGTAAATGACAAACACATGGAAGATAAAAGTAGAAATAAACATGATCTTGCCTGTTGGCTGACTTTGAATGCCAGTTCTGTCTTACATCTGCCATGGTGGAAGCAAGAGAGAAGAGGGAAGAGAAAGGTTATCTGTAGATGCCTCAATCCTCAAAGAATCTGACATCTAATAACTGTTACACAACCATACTTGTGACAGCTGGTCTTTGTGGTAGAATTTACTGTAAGAAATGCCTTTGCCTGGTTTTATTGCTGCTTCAGTCTAACCACTTCACATACTAAAAGTAAACATAACATAAGCTGTACAAGCATCTTTGTAAAATGGTCACGTGCTATGTATGGTTGGTATAAATGACTCTCCTTGGCTAGCCTTTTGTAACCACTGTACAGCTAAAGAATGTGGCTTTTGCAAGAGGAATTGCAAGAGGATTTTTTCTCCCTTGCATTTAGAGAAATAATACAAATTTTAGATTGACATGATAGAGATCTAACTGCTATAGGGTGATTTGAGTGTCCAAGGTGGTCCAGGAGGCTCAGACAAGCATTTCTGTGTGGTGCCACAGGAAATTTAACTCGGACTTTAGTATTTAAATAGAAACTGCTTGGCTCCTGCCAGCCTTACACTCTGCCTGCCTGCATCTATGTATCCAGGGCAATATTCCTGAAGCAACAGTGCTGCAACTGTGGTGGTGGGCAGAAAACTGTGCCTGGAGCCTCTCAGCTTCCTGTTGCGTTGCTTGAAGTTGCTACCCGGGCCTGATCGCTTCTGGGGCTTATTTGCTTTACAGTGACTGTTGTGATGTCGGTTAGCAGTGACTGCTGTGTTTACTTGACCTTTCAATGTAGTACTTTTGGGTATGCTAAAGTTTCTAAAGGTTGGTTTGGAAGTTTGTAGAAACTCTCTGGGAGTGTTATTTACACACTTGCAACGGGTGAGAGGTCCTCGTTTTTGCTTCTTCCCCTTCTCACTTCTTCCTTGTCTTCTGCTCTAAAGAAACCACTCCATTGGGCAACTGTTTGAAACCAGCTCAAGTGGTTACCTCTAGCTAGCTTGTGCTCAGCTTGTGCTGTCAGTCAGTTGAAAATGCGGAGCAGGTTGAGTCAAACTTGTAATAAGAAAATGAAAATGCACTCTTACGTTTATCACAGAAGAGGTGGAACATTTGGATGCTGCTTTGTGTTATATCAGATATCTGTATAAGAGAGAACACTGGTTCCCACAGAATGAGAATATCATTGTAGGTTTTAATTTTCTTATTTTTTTTAAATCTACCTACTTGATACACTTTTTCATATTTTTTCATAAAAAGCAGTGCAGAAGTTAAGAGTTAATGGTGATGCAGACAGTGCTAAATCTGCAACTAGGTTTGGAGATTTCATCTGTTTTAAAATGAACTGTGTTTTGTAGGAAAGCATGTTTTCGAGTCTTTTTTGATCATATCATGAACAAGTCAAAGTAATTCATTGATGTTTAGGAGTATGTCTTGCTAATAAGTTTTGTGTTTACGTAATTGTCACTGTTCACCAGGGGAAAAGGTCTTGTTGAAACATTTGAACATCTGAATTTCATTGGGTTTTTTTTGTTTGTGTTTTTTTTTTTTTTTTATGTTTTCTGAAGATAAAAAGCTCTGCTAAAGCCTGGTCAGTGCTGCACTGAAGCAACTGAGAAGTATTGGTTAAAAATACCCCAAACAAACAAAGGGGGCTGGGGAGAGGGGGGACATGGGGGATGCCAGCAACTCAGCTACTGAGGGTGATGGTAGTCAGCCTAGTAGTCTTTCAGTGTAGGCACGTTTTTTAAGCAAAGTGAGGGTAAACAATAGATGCCAAAGCATTCTTCCTAGGGCATTGGATCTTATGGTGCATTTTAAATGATATGATCTCATTGGGAATGTATGGAGGATTCAGTTTAAGCAGTTCCTTCACTATTATTGTCAGCTATTCTTATTCACTTGCTTTGTTCTTACTGTGCTAATCTGATTTCAGTGTGCTCATGCAAGAGACAGAAGCTGTCCTGTGAAGGAGGGTATCTTTCTGAGTGCTGTTGGTCTTGTGTATCCTTCTTCCACCCTCAGTCTTTTTGGAAACTATGTGTTGAAAAGGCTTTGAGATCAGTGGAAGTTAATAGTAACCAATGGCAAAGATGTGTGATTTTGGAGTAGCCTTTGTCACTGTATTTGTATATGTAGGTTGGCAAGACCACTATTTAAGATGGGGTCATGCTTTCAAAATTGTCTTTGCAGGAGAAATAAAGGAATGATAAGTTTTAAACAAAACCTGAGATGTGGGTGTGATCAGAGCTGAAGCCCTGTGTTTGGGGTTGCAGAGCATCTGTAAACAGTGTACCCTTAACTGAAAGTATTTTTATTTTACACATAAATAACAAAATGTCCTGAGTTTGGGCAAAAAGGATGATACATGTATGGGTGGGCTGGAGACTGCCCCTGTTGGAACATGCATTAGCTGGAGTGTTTACTCCTGTTTAAGTATTTGAGGTCCTATAAAGAAGCCTTTTGAAAATAATTATGCAAACTAATAGCTTTCATTATGATACTACCCACAAAATTACATGCTTAACAGTGGAATGGCTTTCTGCCTTTTTTCACTAGAAATGTGCCCAGTAACTACTGAATTAATCATACAATTAACTAGTTGTTTTGGGGAATTCTCTGTTGTGGAGACCAGTGTGTCCTTCCTCATAGCAAACAAATGATGAACTATTTGTGGTTAATTTCTAGATTGTTTTGCTTAAAGGGAAGTCTAGTTGCTTTGGAACCACTTTGGTCAAATAAAAATGGAATGTTTTCAGTTGTGGTATATTGTACCAGCTTTTCTCCCGAATGGAAAAATTAACCAATTGTAACTACTGCATTCTGTAGTTCCAAGGTAGATCTTTTGTCTGGGATAAAGTTCTGGTCTGCACTCAATATGACACTATAATTCTTATTTAATTAGGTGGAAACAGGACTTCACCCTTAAATATGACCTCAATATGTAGTAGATCTACTTTAAATGTGAGTAGGATGGTGACTAAATAGCAGTTAAAAACAGAACAAAGCCTCTTGTCAAAGTAGAGAAATGCGCATGTGTGTTACTTTTGACACCGTGGGTCCTAGAACTCTTGTTATTTCAGTTTACAGGTCCTTCAATAAAATATATTTCTATGCTCTTACAAAAATCATTCTGCTAATGCTGCTTTCCTTTGACTGTGGACTTATATACAGAGATGATAGAAAAGCATTACAGAAGTTTCAAAGTTAGAGCACAGAGCTTAAAAAATCCCCAGACAACAAAAGGATGGCTTTTTGTGCTGGTCTCAGTAAACCATGGTTTGATGGTCCTCTTCTTTCAGCTGTAGCCATTGGAAATTAAAATTCTAAAAGCAAAACTGGCCAAGAACCACATGAGGTTTTTGTCTGGAGCATGTTACTGGCTCCCTTGCTGTCAGTAGAGGGGGAAGAAAGGCAGACCCAGCATTAAAGTCCTGTTTGGGCTATGCCTCCAGCTGAGGGGCCTGCTTGCTGCTCCTGCTTACCTCTGAGAGTGCTTCTTGTCAGCTCAGCAGGTTCTGCTCTGAAAGATTTAAAGGTGGTGGTTAAGGGATATTTTAAAGGGAAAGTTTTGGCTTGTTAGCTTGACAGAGCTTTGAGAGTTTTGTGCGTTTTAAGAAAAATCTCTTTGCTTCTCTTCAGATGTTATTCAAGATATTGCTCTTATGATTTAAAAAGTACCACAGTACCACACCACCACTCCCAAGCAAAAAAAAAAGCAACCACCAAAAAAATCTTAGTAACGAAAAACTTCCTCCCTTGTTTAGCATAAAATTATTCATGGCAGATCTTGGCTAATTTATTCTCATGATTTATATTTCTGATTAGATAGTTCCTTCCCTTCCTGTTATTTTACTATTCCTTCCTGTCTGATGTATTTTTAGAGAGCAATCGTATATATTTTCAACCTAGCAAACAGGCCAAGCTCTTCTCATTTCCCCTTTAAACTGTCTTCTCCTTTCCACTCAGCCTCCCAGATCTTTGCTTTACCTCCATAAGCGTGATTACTCCTTTCTTTGCAGCAGAATTGTATGCAGCACTTCAGGAAAGGCTGAAGAATTACCTAGGAGCTAATATGTCTTTATTTTTTGATTTACATGGGAAAAGACTTTTTTTTTTTTCTACAAGGCTGCTGTCTTACTCTTTCCTTTCCATTATTTTTTTTTTTAATTCGGGCTCCTTATCTTGTTTCAGTTGCATTCCTTCCCTTCCTCCTGGCTTTTTCTACTTTTAAGCTTCAGCCTGGCCCTGATGTTCCCTTCCTTGTAAGGTATGACTGCCTCTTCCTCCCTCCCACCTCTAGGGCTTCTTAAGCTTGTCACCTGTTTTCAGCCAGGCCATGCCTCCTCCTTTTTTCTCATCTCTGCGTTTCTTTTCTCTCTCTCCCTCCTTGCATACCAGGTTAAGACTCTGAATTTGCTCTGCTTTACCTTCCACTCTGCCCCTAGTTTCCCAACAAGTTTTTGATCCAGATCTTTATTTCAATATATATGATTTCCTTCCCTCAGTTCTTTTGTTCTTCCAGCTTGATTTTTGATGATTTCGTGCTGCTGTAGTATTAGCAGGGGCCATTGGAAGCTTCAGTTCTGCTTGGCACAACTGAGAGCTGTCATGAGAGGGAAATTCTGCCCTCCTCCTTGCAGCCTTGTGGTAAATGAACTTGAGCATCTTAGTGTTGTGGTGTGGTTTGCTTTAAGATTGGGTAGAGGCCCCAGCTTGATTAGTGAGGATAGAATATGTGGAGATCTTAGCAGTTATTCCTAAATCTGTCTATCATGTGCTTGCTTTATTTTCAAATTATTTTTTTTACTGTATTTTTTAGTTTTGGGTTTGTTTTTTTTTTTGACTCTGATACCAAAAAGCATATTCCTTGTATAAATATTACCCACGACATATTAAGATTTGTCTCTAAGTGTGTGTTTTTCAAAAATTTAGGATTTTAGGATAGCTAGAACTACTTTATCCTAAGCTTTTTTTCTAGAAGTAGGTTCTTGTCAGAACTATAAAAAAAGGAAGATTTTAAAATTTCTCTTTTAAAATCTCATTTTGTTATATGCAGATATTTAAAAATATTTGTCAAGATAATTAGTTACATGTAGGTTTTACAGTAGGAAATAATTCGCAGTAAGAGTACTATGGAAATACTGAGCAATTTGTACAAGACTAAGTTACATTTTCAAAAGGACAAAATCAGATCAGTTTTGTTGTTGAACTTGTCTGTTCACTTAAAACATAATTTAAAACAAATAAGAACCAAGGAAAATAAGTATTTGTGCAAAGTTAATGTTTCTGTATTTTTAATTCTAGCAAGCTATTAAAAACCCATAAAATTTTCCCTACTACATCAGCCAAATTATGTAGCTTTGTTTTAATCTATGATGCATAAAATGAAATAAATTAAAAGAAATAAAAAGATAACAGGTTCCAAATAGAAAATACCAACAAACATTTAAAGGTAAATTAGATTTTTAGCTAGAGGTTTTATTGATCTGTTATTAAGTTTCTCAGTAGTGACAGGCATAATTACCTCTGGGTATGATCTGTGTCCGTATGCCAAACAGTGCTATATATTTGGTTAATAACTATTTGCTTTACATTTGGTTCTTCTGTATTATATTTATACTGTTGGCTTCTGTGATTTAAGTAAGATTTTATTTCTTTAAAGTAGTACTTGTTGTGCTCATGATATGTTTTTTTTTTCTCAGTTTGTGCAGCATCATATATGTATTAAACTGTTATCTCTTGAGTATTAGGGGTCCTGCTTGAGATGCAAATGGAGTTAGTGTTGTGGTCTTTTTTTGGGGGGGGGCGGGGGTGTTTGTTTGTTTGTGTTTGGGGTTCTTTTGGGGTTTTTTTTCTGGAAGGAAGAAGAATTACAAAACAGCAAAATGTATTTTTTCGTATGCCACAAACCCCCCCAAATCTCCTGAGGCAACAAATAGACTGAATAGATATTGACTAAAATATCTAATATCTGCAAATTGCTTGGCAGAGATAATACTAAGCCACCCTTACCAAATTTGTACTGTTTCAGAGCCCACTAAATAGATTTAGAAGCATCTAACTGTTATGAAGGAAGTAATTGCATTACCATATCCTGCTTCGATTTACACCTTGACGCAAACAGTTTGAAGATGCTACAAATAAAAAAAAAAAAAGCAACGAAAGCTCAAATTAGGATTTTTTACATGCTTTCTAAGTTCCTCTCTATTATGAAACTGAACCTTTGTAATTTCAAATGAACAAATTCGTTAGTGTTAAAGGTAAACAAGCAAAAATGTAAATATGCTTGTATAGATGAAGTCTTTCTACTTTTGGCAGTATTGTGGATCATTTTTTGGTTTCTTATCATCATAGAGACTAATGTAGGGATTCACCAATTTGCTTGGGCATCACAAAGGAGTGCTACAGGCAGGGGACTTAGGGATCAGTCTAAGCCTCTTCTTTATGAGGGGCTTCCCCTTTGGGAAATGAAGGCATATTTCTATTTCTAATGTTCTTTTCCACTCCATGTGACATGCTGTCCGACCTAGCAATGGCAAGGTCCTGAACCCTGTCTTCATTTAACCAGCATTGTTAATACTAGGTTCTTCAGTTGGACTTGGAGTGAGATCCTGATGAAAGCCTCTACGTGTTTATTAGAACAAAATGGTGCAAACTATTTGGGGTGAGGAGGTGGGAATTGACTGCCTTTTTGGTGGTGGTGATAGGACGTGATAGGTTTTTCTCTTGAGGTGGTGATGAATGCATCTGAATCATCGTAATAGAGTGCTTCAGGGTTGTTTCATAATCTGTGGTTGCTCTCACTGCACATCAAAATAGACGTTATTGTTGTTTCCATGTTCTTACAGTTTCTCAGGAGTCTGGGAATGCATTTGTCATCTCCTGCACTGGTTGGGTTTTTTTTTTTTTCCTTCCTTCTTTTTAGTTCTGAAGTATAAAAGGTACTAGCAAACCCCCAGTTTTTTTAGGTCTTCTTCAGTGGCCTCTGTCACCATCTTTGCCATTTAATACTGAGTATGTAACATCCTCCACAGAAGGCCCAAAATAGGGAATGAAAAATCTGGGTCTGGAGGGAGAAGAGTTGCTCTCGCTGTAGCCCATATGAGAGCTGAGGTGTTATCTAATGAAGCATCTTAATAACAAGGGAGGCTGAAAGCAGAAATCCTTTGCATTCATGTGGAATCTTGACTTACCAGTTAATTGGAAAAAACCCCGAAACAACCCAGGGTTACCTATGTCAGCACTCTTTTTTTTTTGAGTAGAACAGGCTGATGTTACGACCTATAAATCCTAGTGTATGTTACTATCTACAGGGACATTTGCTGTGTATTAAAAAGACCCCAAATAATAACCTATAATCTATGTAAGTTGCAAAATACCAATATAAAGTGTTATTATGTAATGCGCATGTAACTGAAAGAATTACAACATTCTCTGTGCCCAAATTAGTTCTCATCCTGTGGACTCTCACAATGTGGTAAGGATGTATGAACCTCTTCTTTTCTGATATTTTGTGATTCATGTGGCAAAGCCCAAGCTAGTACAAAGAAATAAGTTGTTAATGTGTTAGCTATTCACACACAAGTCACCTTCCTTGAAACTTCAGTTGTACCCTCACTATTACTTAGGAAGGGGTTGCTGTGTAAAAAGCAGAAGAATAGTTTATTTGGCCAGAAACCAGTTTGGTAGCAGGCTCACTGGGAGGCTGGTGCCTCTGTGGAGTTGGTGTTGTACAAAATTATTTCTGCACTGTGCTCGCATTCCCATTCCTGCTGCTGAGGATTGTCTGGGTACCAACTGCAAAACTGAGACTGCAGGAGGCTTTCTTCAAAGATCCTGAGTGCGTACTTAGGCTTGATGGCGCATCTAAAAACTGTGTCACTCATCTAGATTTATGCCTATCTAGGCATATTAAAGTGGTTCAGGTGTGATTGCTTGCGGTGTGTTTTTGTTCTACTAGACTTTAAATGAAGGTAGTATTTGTAGCTGTAGTCATATGAAAGCTATGACAGTGCGGAATATGTAGTAGCAAATAAAGAGGGGGAGATACACTGTTTAAACTGCATGATTTTTCCTTAATTTTTTTATAGTTTACCACAACATAATACGTTTGTATCACTTTTTTTGAAAACAAACAAAACCAAATCCAAAAACATTTGTTTGAAATTTTGAAGAAAAGGTTGCTCTATTAATGAAGAAAACTGTAGTAATGAAGTGTGCATATAGATATCCAGTCTTAAAATTTTTAGAAAGATATAACTTTGATAAAATTATAAAAATTCTTAAGTTGTCTGTTTACTTAACTAAGATTCATTACTCCGAAGAAAACTAATTTGACTTTCTTTAAGAATAGTACATAAAGAATCCATGATTCACCTATTAGGCATACGGCATGGTATTTCTGAAAATAATTGAAGAGGAGGAGGCCTACCCAAAGCACCCTAGTGTTAACTGCAGAGGTCTTGGGAGTGATGTAGTTGAGCAGGATCTGTCAAAGCTGTGATGAGTTAATAGTGAAGAACATAAGTGATGACATGCATTTTCTGTTGGTTGATCTTTTAAACTATTTGATAGTTTTTCTAGTGTTATTTTTAAATCAGCTTTCCTTGGAAATATGCCAGTATCTTACTTAATTTCATTTCACTCCACCTTCACTCGATTTTAGTTTTAGCTCTCCTTCTCCCCTCTTTTTTTCACATTTGTCAGATGGAGAAGTGCTGTCAGGATTGTGAAGCACAAGCAGTGAGATGTCCCCTATTGTGCCTCAGAGATTATTCAGAGTAATGGGGAAGGGGGGAGAAACTGGAGATAATATCCTGAAATATATCTTAAGAACAGCCTGAAAGGAGCGTCCATAACCTTGGTATCTTCTATGCTTATTTTGGAAGGGTACTGGCAGATCCATACAGTTAAGCTGCAGGTTATTGTCCATGTGAGATTCCTCTTCTGCCTGCACCACAAGTTTTTCTTTCTCTGTAAGTAATTAACTCCGTAGCTGGTTCTATACATGATGGTGTTTAGGGCCTGCAGAGTTAAAACTCCGTTAGTAACCATAGCAGCTAACAATGATCCTGGGTGTCTGGCAGCCTTTCACCAATTCAGCACATTATTTAAGCTGTAGGATTGGGTTCCTGGGTCTGTGTTAGCAGTTTGATAGTCCTCACAGCTCTATTCCTAGTAGGACAGCTTAGAGTGCATTTCCTAGTGGATTTGGGTGGGGTTTTTTTTGTTTGTTTGTTTGGTTGGTTGGTTGGGGTTTTTTTTGGTTTTGTTTTTGTTTTTTTTCCTGTGTGGAATCTGAACCTTCTTACCTAGTAATAAAGGTTTAAAAAAGCACACCCCAAAACTGCTGCTCAAAACCTAGCCCAAAACTTGTTGCATGTCTAGTTGTGTGTTATGGATACATTGAAGAGTAGAAGAATCTTTGGAATATTGCTTCCTCTGTACTACAGCCTTGCCAGTAAAGTATGGAAACTCCTACTTCACAGACAGTGGCTCATTTTGCTCCCAGAGAGACCCACTTAGTGCATCATGGAGGAGGGAAGGGCATGGCTTCCCTTTTGCCTGCTACATGTATGTTTGAAGAGCTTTGGCATGGTGGAATTAAAAAATTACTCTGCGTATTTTGAAAGAAAGTTTAAAAATGTATGTCCTGGTTTAGGGCTTACATTTCATCTGTTGTATTGCTTAAGCAGTTGGAGAGGGCAACAGCAATTAAATGTAACTGCAAAATCTCTGGTTAAAAGTACATATTTATTTTCCTTTCTTATGCCAATCAAGGTTCCTTTGTATGTGTAATAGAAGGGATTGTATTGCTTCCATTTCGCACAATGATCTTAGCTCTCACTTCTTTTAAGCTCATTTTGAAAAGCAGAAGGCTGCCCTGGCTTTTAAATGGGTGTGCACAAGAATTGAAAGTACTCGGATAACAATTTTATTTTTGCATAAGGCTTGCATTCACAAGGTAGTAATAGGACTGCCAGTGCAATGGACTTGGTTTTTTGTAGGTAACCAAAAAAAGTACAGACTACTTGCTTCAAATCAGTGCATGTAGGTGGTAAGTACCGTTATCCCTGTATAGAGACCAAGGTTTCTTTAAAATAAAGGAGTTTCTGTAGCGGTGTTCTGTTTTGTCTAGTGTCCTATTTTCAGCACTCAGCAATAATGGATATTTGAGAGAACAGTCAGTAGACTCTTCTGAATTAACCTGTCACTGGAGTGTTTCCTGTTACCTCTCAAAATGGGAGTGTGAAACTGCCTTTAAACCTTTTTATTTTTCTGTTTTATATATGATGCTGTATAGCCTGCCAGTTCTCGGCTTCTTGCTTTGAATGCTGAAGAAGTGCTTAGTCTGTCTGGTTCCAGTGCCCATCTTGCTCTTTGTTATAAGCTGTAATTGCATTGGTTGAAATTGGTTGAAATTGCATTTATTTGTATGAAAATTGGGTTGTGATCTAATCTCGTTGGTTCCTTGCTTCATCTCTTTATCTCAGGAAAAATCTTTGTGAATTTTTAAAGGAAAGTCTAATCTCCTCTGTTTTATTCAAATTGCCTGTTTTCTTTGTTAAATTGGGTCTCCCAGCTAAGCTGACTGTCACTTATAATTTAAATATGACAAAGGAGGTGAATTTATTGAATGCTGAATTGCATTTAGTTTTATTAGCTTGAAAAACTTTAGGACAAACCAAAATTATAGTGATGGCTGCTACAATCAATAGCGTACAGGAGGAGGACAGTGTAATATCATCGTATGCTAATCACTGAGCTGATATTGCCCACAACCTACTTTTTAGTAACATGAACTTCTGCAGTTGTGTAATTTGGATAGTCAGTTGTTTTCTGGAGCCATGGGACAGGGAGTTAGGTTCATATTAGAGTTTGTAGGTACCATTTTACAAATCTGTTCAGAAGAGCTGATGCATTTCTGTTGAAGGAAAAACGTCCTGTAGAAAGGAAGACAATACATTGGTGATACTGTTTTGAAATGTAATAATATGTTAACATTAGTTTTCCCAAGAAAGTTAACTGTTTGTGACTAAGTGGGCAGTATATGCTGATAGAAGAAATGTACAGATTGAAGTAAAAAAAAGAATGCTGAGTTGGTAATGCCAGTTCTTTAACACTGCTTGGCCTGCTAGAAGCTTTCTTAACTCCCTGTACCTTTCTTTTTCTTCCCCTCACAAGTAATTTTTTACAGAAATTATCTCTACCTCAGCTTAGAGAATACTGTATATGTAATCCTAGGAGAGAAATGGTGTGAATATGCCTCTCTTGCCCATTACAGTACTGGGCTGTAATGGGGTTGAGCTTTCCTGAATTTAGCACTCAGAATCCAGATGTACAAATTTGCAGCTGCTAACTATTTTTTGCAGTAAAACATAGGTGCTAATTTTAACTTGCTGCTGTCACACTGTGCTGTAACTGCTTTCCTTCCAGAGCAGGGACTCGGTGTCTCAGGGAAGTGACTGTGCAGAGGTAGAGGTGGAACAGTTTATGATTTGTCCATGGCAATTTGTATTCATTATGTCATTTATATATATATTTCATCCATCTGTATTTTGAAATAAGTAATTTTCACATTCATTCCCTTCTCGCTCAAAACTCTGAGTTCATCAAACAGTTGTCAATAATGCAATGGGTTTTAGTTTACCAGTGCCTCCTGACTCCTGTGTTCCTGTTGTTCTAGACTCAATGCTTGGTTTGCCTGACTTCAGGCTTTGTTTGAACACTTTTTGTATTTAGCAACCTAATCTATGGACTGACTGAATTTTCAAGGGAAAGAGGGAAGGAGTTTCCTTTTCCACAGCCACGTCTTTGGTTGGAGCTGATGTCCAGCCCCCTGGATTGTTAATCCCCATTTCAAAGCATGTAGTTAATTTCATTACTTTAGTTGTTTTCCCCATTTCCCCTTCTCTTTAGTCTTGTTATGGGAATAGTGAGTTTCTGTTACAAACTCACTTTTTCTTCTCAAGTACCACATATAATTAAGTGCAACTTGTTAGCAGGACCATTGTAGACGTGCCTGGTTATTGTAGGATTCGTATTTCTTTCCCTTTCAACAGCACAGCCTCCTATTGTCATAATGCATACCTATTGGCTGGAAAGGGGCTGTGTGACAAAAGATGAGGAAAAGGCTGATTTACTTAATGCCTTCTTTGCCTCAGTCTTTAATAGTGAGACGAATTGTTTTCCAGGTACCCACTGCCCTGAGCAGGAATACAGGGAGGGGGAGCAGAATGAAGTCCCCATAATTCAAGG
>JBCJKH010057688.1:40763-55978 GCA_039877255.1 Loriculus beryllinus
AAGCGGTTTTTTTTTTTTTTTTTTTTTTTTTTTTACTGTTAAACCATGTTGTATCACTGGTTTTTGCCCTGCTCAACTCCTTCAGCCAGGCAGTGCTTGGTTGTAGTTAGAGGCGATGCTGGTGATGTCAGCATTGCTACTTCTGCTTCAGAGTAGATCACACACAAGTGTGGAATTAAGTTCAACATGTTAAAATCTAAATAATCATTTCCATATTTTGTAGCATTGAAATGAAATAGCTTTTTCAAGAAAAATATGTGAGAAAATCTGGGCAGCTTTCACAAGTTTCATGACCCAACTGGATTTCCCAGTTTGATTTATGATCAATTTGGACAGTATTTCTACTGGTCACTTTCAGATGATGATGATTTTCTAATGTGCCCAACAGATATCCATTCAAGCAGTGACTGGGGAATAGGACTGAAAGAATCAGATTGTTCTTTGTTTAAATAATTGAATTGAAGCATCTACTTAATTGAGAAAGATTAGATTTGTTAAATAAAGCTTACAAAATGAAATGGAGTATAAATGAGTTTCAGTTGTCTTGCCTTAAAATCACAAGGACTTTGCATATAATATGGCAATTTAGATTTTTTGTTATTTAATACACTGAGCAGTTACACAGTTTTGGTGTTCATTTATGCAAAATAATTTCCAAAGACACTATTCACTGCAGTACAGTGGAGTCTGGAAAATATTTTGTATCAAATAGTCTTCAGGACATCTTTACTATTAGACGTTCCATGTTGTCAAAATAGGGAAAGAATTTCAAAAATTGAAATGTGAGAAGTGATTGGTGGTAAAATTTAGCTGTGCTCTCCAGAGGGCACTTTAAAAATTGCTGATGTTTAGAAATGTGCTGTGAAGACTAATTCTAATTTTCTGCAGTTTTATTCAGTTAACCTTGTTGCATATGAGATATGTGCATCTGTGTGTTAATTAAGAATGCAAGGCACATAGTTATGATATTCTTGTGATTTAATAGAATTTTCTCCCTTGTTTTAAAAATGTGCTAGAAATTTTGAAGAGCTTGTAAAAGTATTTGAACGAAGATTCTTACTGAAAACAGGTTTAGTGACGATTTTACAACGCTTATTTGAAAAGTATAATTTGTGGCCAACTGCCACACATTTTGAGTGAAAATAACAAACCAATGACAAGGACAGAGTTTATAATTTTGTGGAAAAGGAATAGTATGTGTTTCCAGTTTCAGAAATTTGGACAAATATTTTGAGATGCTGCTGATCTACCAGGAGACATGAGTAACTAAATGAAAGTTAGTCTTATTTTCT
This sequence comes from Loriculus beryllinus, assembly GCA_039877255.1. Lineage (NCBI taxonomy): Eukaryota > Metazoa > Chordata > Aves > Psittaciformes > Psittacidae > Loriculus > Loriculus beryllinus. The sequence goes on from JBCJKH010057688.1 coordinate 42,056, forward strand.
GTCTGTAGAATCATCTTTGTATAGAAAGTAATCGAAAGAACTTTAGAGATAAATAGGAATAGGAAGAACTTTAGAGATAAGTAAGACAAATACATAGATACATATGAGTTCTTGGGGCTTGCATATATGTATATTTTAAATTGGTTTGAATAAAAGGACAGAAGGAATTTCTTGTTACTGAAAACTAAACTGCTTTATATTTCACCTCTGATCAGTGAAGCTGTCATGCTTAAGACAGTGTTAGGAGGTACATGAGAGCCTGAGAGAAGAATAAAATCCAGTGCCATATCATAAAGAGGGAAAAGGGAGAAGCTGCTATACTGGATTTTATTACCTGTCTCTTCAGCCTTTTTTTTCCAAATGGCGAGTGACTTCCTATTAGACTGTTAGTAGTGTTAATGTTAAGGGGTGCTTGGTTCTGTTTAAGGATTTGTGTATTTAATAAATATGTAAGAATTCAGGAAGCGTGGAGTTGACCAGTACTTGGCCAGTATAGCCCTTATACTCAAGCTTGGGTTTTTTTGCCTTTTTTTTATGGCTTCTTCCAGTTATTATTCCGCATTTATTTGTGTGGGTCTAGGCACAGTGAATGCAAGATAGTGCTTGTCTAGCTGAGGAAGTGCGTGACTTTTTAAACAGCATTATTAAGTGATAAGGATAAACATGATTTTTAAACATTTAATGTGCTTTATAATTGTTGGTTTTGGAGCTTCTTGTAGCTGATAGAATTGCAAGCCTTAGCAGATTGACTAGTAATTCATAGATGGTTCTTGTCCATAGCACTTCAGCTGTTCAGTGGGCTCATGTGACTCTTGTCACTGTTGACGCCCTGTTCAGTACTCCAGAAAAAATGAAGTCCAAAGCAAACAAACTCTTTCCTCATGCCCTGTAGTCTTTGCCAACTTAAATTTAGTGATTGTATAGATTGTAGATAATGAAATATGTGTTGAAAATGCCTAGGTCTGAAACTACCTGTAAATACTTACAAACCCAATGAAGCAGTCACCGGCTGTGCAAAGCTCACATGGTTGAGGATCAGAAGAGGTATGTAAAGAGGCCAGAAGCAGAATGTGGGATCAGCCAATTCTCTTTAAAGGACTGAATGCTAGATGGAGATATTGTTATAGGCATGTATCAGTTTCATCTCCTTAAATGGGTACTGGCTATAGCATGCCTGAATTTGTTTTTATCACTAGCAGGTCTGTTGTTCTACTGGGATACTGCCTGCCTCTCAGATCTTTACATTTACCACAGCTTACAGGGTAGTGAATGTCGACTTTGCACTCAAGCACGTTACATGTATGTTTCATGTTACAGTGCAGACACATCCAAACCAGTTTGTATAACACCAGCTTATGATTGCCTGTCCACCTCCCCAGTTCTGTGTGGGATTTCCTTTCAGCTGTAGAAGCCTCTTACCAGGCCCTTAGATCAGATGGTTCTTGCTTGCTTGCTCTGCATTCATATTCCTCTTTCTTTTGTAGAACATCCTCAATAGGCCTTGTAAAGTCATATATTGGAATTAAAGGGGATCACTTCTCCTTTTATGCCTTCAGTGTGGTATGATATGCATTTTTCCATGTTTCCTTTTCAGAGATCTCTGTACCAAGTCCACCACTCTTGTGAATTCTGGGAAGTGTTCAGTACAGGCCTTGTCGGGAGTGGTTAATGGCTTTTCTGAAGTAGTCTGTTAGTTGATTTGTGCTTATAAGTATGCTGTTAACAAAGTAGAGCACACCTGTGGTTTGTGGGGGGGGGGGGGGGGTTATTTTAATGACTGTTGTGCCGGTTCTCCTAGATAACCTTTATATTTTTCAATATTCCCCCGTTTAGCCTGGATCATAGAGGGAGAGGAACAGTGCATTTGCTGTGTGAGAAGTGCTGACAGGTTTTGGGTCTTGTTTCTCCTGAGGAATGGGATTTTTAGATACATCTCATTCACTACACATTTCTTAAACCACAACGTTAAGTTTCTCTTACTGACGATGACCTTTCAGGGCCCTCTTCCACAAATAAATGAGATTTTCCTTTTTTTTTATAGTTTCCCATATAGGAACAATGGGAACAATACCACTCAGTTATGAGTGATACACTGAATGTGAATTGTAATTTGAAGTGGCTATTGCAGCACTTGTGGCATAAATATTTGCTCCTTCCTACTCTTTTTTTAATAATCAGACAAGTTTTAATAGACTATCAAAATTAAGTTGGTTTTGCTCTTTTTTCAGGTGCTGGAAAGTAAAATAAATTCTAATACAAGTTTGTAGGATCTGACAGTTCTCTCCAGATACAGTTAGAAGAGGGGAACAGTAAGGAAAGTGGTTTCATGACATGTAACAGTTACATCTTAAAATGCCAGTGATTCTGTATTTTCATGAATCTTTATGTAGTGTGATCGGGTGATTTTTGCCATTGCTGTTGACAGCCAGCCACTTCATTCCTCATCAATTATTATGATGTAACATAAGACTTGAGTGTTAGAGGTTTTGTGTTATTTCCAAGGGGCAGAGGAAGTTACCCTCACTTCAAATGCCTAAAAATTTTACTATATGACGATACCTGTTAAAATCAGCAGGGCTACCTCTGTGTATAGTGTACTTCTTCACCTGGAGTAAACACCTCAAAAAGGGCTCCCAGTGAAGGAAAAAAAAAAAGAAAGGGAACCATGTGGTTTCTGCTCTGCTGTGTCGAAGTTAATATTGTAAAGGTAAATAACCCACCCTACACCTGAACTTGAAGATACTTTCAGTAAAGAAGTCTAAATCCAATTGCATCTGGGATATCTTGTAATTTCTAGAAGCTGTCAGTATCTAGGAGGAGGAGTGTTGGTTCTTGCCTTTTCAGTAAGCAGCACAGTCTGGGGACAGGATGGCTAAAGAACCCTCTTGTGAATTGCCTGGAAAAAAAAAAATTACTCAGCTTTTTGTGCAAGTTCTTGATTTCAGCTTTTGTCACAAGTGAAAAGATACTCCCTTCTGCTAAATGAGATTCCTCCCTATTTTTTTCAGGAGATGTTTGTATTTATATTTATTATCCAATTATTTTTTCCAATGGCTTATTTTTTTCTGTTTTGTGTTCTGCATACACACACATTTATCTTCAAACTTTCCTTTCCTCTCAGCAGAACTATATAATTAGTACTTTCCTTTTGCCTCTCACTTATTTACAAAGCTGGAGTTTTAATAGCAGTGAGCCTCATGCACACTAGTACCACGTCATGTTGGGAAACACCATAAAATGGTTGCCTCTGCTTGGAAGGAGACTTATCCAAAAAAAGATCATACTTTCTCATGGAACTCATCCTATCTTTGTTATTTATAAACAGGAGTCTTGCTGAGTGTGCTAGGCAGATACACATCAGTTTTTATCATGTGGATTTGACCATAGTATGTCCTCTACTTTTTTTTTTTTTCCTTTAATACAAGCCAGTGGGTCTGTGTGGCTCTGATATCCATGAAAGTTTGTGTAAAGTTTCATGCTGGCTGAATAAACACTAGGTTGGGAAACTACAAACGTAGTTTCGGTATGTGTAATTTCAAAGGTAACATGCGATCTCTTTTGCAAACATTGAGTAATTATGGGATTGAGTAATTTGAGGTGGGGATCGTGGTCACCAAATCTTCTCCTATCTAAGATGCTAGGCTTCACTTCTCCTGCAAACTTTCTCAGGCAGTTGTAGCACTCATCACACCTTTTTTAGTCTTGAGCAATACTCTTTGCTGTTCTGGATCAGTGTTGAGCATCGTTGTTTGCATTCTTGCTGTCTCTTTTCTCCTGGATAAGACCAAAGTGACAAAGGTTGTTCTGCTTGAGTAGATTGACCCATCCATCTCCTTTTGCCTGTTTGCTCCTTTTTCACAGCTGTAAAAGAGCAGACAGAACATACGAAGGGCCTAGAGGTTCTACTGTAAAAACTGTCCACAGACTTCCACACTACTAAAACAGTGGCCTGAAGTATAGAGGACTGCCACTGTGTTACTCTGTGTCAGCCAGGGAGTTTTTGAGACCCCCATGTTTAAGGTTGGGATTTTCCCAGCTCTTAAGACTTTATGAATAGGGCTATCTTTTCTAAATATCAAGTCTTTAGGATTAAGTCTAATGCCTCCAAAGAAACATGTGACCTACTTTTTATAAAGGGATATTCATAAATGGTTCTGGGACATCTTTTAATGGGTATTTTTACTCATATTTACCCAGAAACATTTATTTGTATTTTTCTTTTCTCCTCCTGAAAAATGACGTCTTCAACCTTGTGAGCAACTTTTGCATACCAGGCATACTGGAAGGAGAACCACCACTGCAGATGAGCATACCAGAGCATGCTAAAACTCAGAAGGCTGTACTAGACAAAAAAGAACTCATAACGTATATGGCCCCTTTCCAAACTTCCATAAATTAACCTGTACATACTGTAATGTTTACTGGAAGGAAGGTCTGATTAAGAAGAAACATAATTAAATAACAAATTTTGCTTGGCAGCTGCAAAGGCTGTAAGACTTGAGGAATGTGGCTGTCAGAAGTGCTGAGGAACTGCCTCTGCCATCAGTTCCCTCTTGAAATTGTTGATGCTTAGCACCAGGAAAAACTGGAATCATAATACATTTTCTTGTGAAGCTGTGGCAGGTGGATGCCAACAATATTTATGAAGATATCGCTAGCCCTAAACTGTCAGACTGCAGAAGGATGAGTGTTAAATTCTAATCTCTGATTTACAAGTCTGGCAGCACTTCCTATTCACATGTTATGTGATTTGAATAATGATGTGTCTCCTCCTGATCTCATTAACCCTGATTTAATCCAGGATCTTAGTTCATTAATGCCTGCTAGCTTTCATACAACTGGATACACAGACAAGCAAAACTAAAGATCCTGTAAAACTGTAACCTTCTTTCCAGGTAAATATTTTCATGAGCCCTTTTTTGTTCCTGAAAAAGCATTAGCTTGTTTGGGAGGATTCTTTTAAAATACTGATGCATCTTCAGGAATCTTAATATTAATTTTACATGCAGTGAAATTACACAACACTTGCCTTGCCTGCACTGGTTCAGTGGACTTCTCTGCATAACCTTTATAACTGTATGCTGCAGAGACTGAGTAATTGGGTTGATACAACAGAGTAGCATATATTTGAAGACCGGCCTGTCAAAGAACAACAGGAATTTCTGTCATTTGCCCAAACTTTTTTACAGCACAGTTCTCCATTCTGTAATGTAGAATTATGTGATTAAAGACTTCTTGTAGGAATTGTTGTCATTTTCCCCAGTTTGCTAATTGAGAAGAAAAATGTCTGTTTGGACAATCACCAGGGTTTTTGTAGGTGTGGTTGAAATAAAAATTTTGAAATTTTGCAATTCTGTGCAGCTCTATATTCTGTAGTTTGCATGTTTGATGTCGCACAGTGACTTTCAGTTTTTTGTTTTGTTTCTTTTTCGCTATACAGCATATCATTTAGAGAAGATACATTGTTTAATACAAAAATTCTTCCATATGATTTTAAAGAGAGAATGCAAAGCACTGAATTCAGTCAATGTTTTCATTAGAAAATCCTGCTGTTAAGGATCGTCTGGTGTGTGATAGGATTTGTCTCTGTCTGAACCTATGTCATAGAGATAGTTTATCTTGTTATCTAGCACATTACAGTTTGTGATAATGTCTCCCGTTGCTTTTTTTAATAAGAATGTATGTTTTCTCTTTCTGTGTTGCTCATCTAGTTCAAATTGTATTGTGGTGAGAAGATGCAAACCTGAAAATTCATGGATTCAAGTAGTTTTTTGTATATCTTATCTACTTTGCTTTACATGGTAATATGCACAAGACTTTTTATATTGACATCAGAAATATTTCTACTACATGAAATACCCATTTATTGCCTAAAAAAATTACCTCTTAAAATGTAGTCTGTTACATTGGCCTTTTTTTATATGGCCAGGTGCCTGTGGGGGAAAACTCTGGTGTATCCCACTCTCTGTTTAAAGAAATGAGGAATGATACTGCACTTTCAAGTAAAGCAATAATGCTTCTAATAGTTGGGTGAAAATGGAGCCTTTGTGAGAAGAAACTTCATTATATTAAAAAATTAAATAGTTTTAATGGTTTCACTCTGCTGGATCGGGACTAGGGGGAAGCAGGCAGAGAAGCAGCTTTTGCCTCCCTGCAGCACCTTGCTACAGTACTTGCAGATGCAGGGAGGAGCATGTATGTGTTTCCAAGCAACTACTCAGATGTGTACACGTGTGTTGAGACTGTTGGGTAACTAAAACCTATATGGATTGTACTGTACTGTTGTCAAGGACAGGTGAAAGGCAGGAGATCCAGCAGATGAAAGCCTGGGTGGCCATCCATTGTCATGAAGGTTATGGAGGTGAGAGAAGAGAAGGGCACCAGTTAAAGATTCTAGTTGCCGGTCATCTTCCCCGTGGCAATCCTTGCCTAATGCCCTGAACGCTGCTGTTTACGTACATTGCTAAATATGTAAAGCAGAACAAATTCTCAGCCCCAGATTAAAACTGGGAAGGAGTGTATGCTGCAGGGGTTCACTGGCAGCTGATAGCAGACAATTTGATGGCAGAATAGAAAAAAAGGACACTTCCAGCTCACCGGCAGGTTACAAAATCTGCTGCAGCCATACAATGTGATTCTCTGTTTCAGAAATGCAGAGCCCATATCAGCGCTGCAATTTGTACACTTCCGTTTCCAGAGTCTCTAGTTCACCATCTTGCAAGTGCTTTGTGCATGGTGGGGGTGAGGTTCTGTGTCTCTGTTCTGGTGTCAAGGGGACAAATTCTATTTTCCTTACCTCTTGAATAAATTTATAAAATGCTTCTGTTTCTGTACTTCTCACCTACATGGGAAAACTGCACATAAAGATCCACAAATTTACTTGCCGTCTTTCAAAGGCTTCCTTAAAAGTGTCTTGTCACAGCACTTACAAAATGCTGATAAGTGCTTATGTACCTGACCCATGCTTATCTCTTCCGCTTCTTCATGCTTTCTGGCATCTGCTGGTTCTGTTAATCAGTTGTACTTTTTTTTACACCTAGACTGTAACATCTCAGAGAGAGCTACTGTTATTTTTTTTTTTCTTTTCTGCCACCACGGTGTGGGATCCATATGTAGATGCTGTCAGAGTACTCGTTAGGTGATCAGGGACAGAGAGCATCAGGCCTGGACTACTCTTCCCTTCTCAGTATGCCAGTGTTGGGGTCAGTGTGAATAAGCGCCAGGGAATGGCATCTAGCACCCAGCCTGGCATCTTTTTCCTATTTCCCTTTTTTTATTGTTCTTATTCATTAAGTGCATTAAGATGTAATGAGTTGCTTGTCCTCGTGGCAGCAAAGCTAATTGCTGCTGTAGCCAAGCACATCTTGAAACCACAACGAGCAGAGACTGTATTCTTTTTTTCCTCCTGACTTTCTCTGAGACAGTTGGTGTTATATATGTGGTACCCATGTTTTAAAGCATGATTCCTATTTTTCTTACTGTTGTATTGCTTGCTGTTTCTCATAGTCTCTCTTTTTATTTTACCCTTTCTTTTATTACTTTATTTTTGGTATTTTTTTAAAAAATCCTAAATGTTATAGTTAAATATGTCTCCTTTTGAACTGAAAAATGAAGTTTGATTGCTAAGGACACAGAACAAGGAGATTTTTCTTGATCTGAATAGATGCAGGAAACACACTCATTTTCATATAAAAACAGCACTGAAAGATTCCATAGACTTAACAAATCTGAGTTATATTAAATTTATTATAATCCATGCACTCAGCCTTCTAAAAGCACAAAGCTTTCGCCATATGCAAGAATGCATGTCCTATCAGAAGATCTTTTATTATCAGAAGGATATAGAAAAGGTATAAGATAAAACAAGGCTATATCAAAAAAGGAAGAATGTGAAGATTCTTTAAAAGAGGAACTTCAGTTTACTGCAGGTGTTGGTGTGTAGGAGAGGAACAAAAGTATTCAGGTGTGGCAGTGTGGCTTCATAGCATGGGCATCTCAGGCTAGCGTACGCAAGGACTGCTTAGACATGGATATCACAGAGTAGTTGCCAGCAGTTTAAGCAGGAGCTGGTTCACTGTGGCTCTAGTGACACAGTATTTTTGCAGTTAATGTACAGTACACTGGATGAAGGTGTTAATTTTCTTTGAGAGCAACTGTTGTTTTGTCATTTCATAGTAATTTTGTTTGTTGCAAATTGTTTGCAATAAATCCAAACTACTCAATTTTCACATGGATATTTTCATGTGACCCACTATATTGCCCCAAATATTTGAGGTGTTGCCTCTATGTTAAATAAAGTTTATAAATAAAATCAGTAATAAAAATACTATTTAAATGCTGCAAGAACAATGCACAGGACAGATAGGCTCTAGAAGCCTTTTTTTATGGCTATGTAATGAGTTTGTGATTGTACAGGCTAAGTTGAGATGCATATGATAAATAGCTGAGCAACATCCTGACAGGAAGCTTTACAGTGTTTTGTAAGGCCTTGTATATGAGATGTAAAGGCAGCACTGTGGCTTACCTGAGTGGCCATGCAAGCAGCACTTCTCACTCTTATCTGGATGGCATTCAGGAGTTTATTTGCAGTGGGAGAGAGCAAAACAGAAGATTACATCTGTTTTGTGTAGCACAACAAGAAAAAAAATAAGGGTAAGGCACATTGGAGCCTTCATCTTTAACGTGCTTTCTTCTGCATACTCCTGCTGTTATTGCTGGAATAGATAAGCTGTTCAGCATGTAAAACTTGGTGAACGAATAGTGCTTTTCTCTATCAAGCTGTAAGTCAGATAGAAGTCATGTGAGCCACAGAAATAGACATGATTTTGAAGGCTAGAGACAGAAACCAAAGAACTCTTTGAGAGAGGCTTAGGAGGCTCTGGTTTAAAAATAACCCCAGAACTCGATAGTACTAGCGCAAACCAGGAGGTAACCCTAATTTTTTTATTTGGGTTTTTTTTCAGTGATTAGGTCACATGCCTGACAGGCAGCTGGGAACATTGTTCCTATAAACTTGAGATAATCAAGACAGTGAAAGAGGAGAGAGGATGTAGAATCTTGCAGTTGTGAAACAAGAGCTTAACTTTGTCATGAGCTCCGATGTGTGCAGTAGCAGTATGGGATCCATCTAGCTGTTAGAAACTGAGGGATCGCTTTGTCACTTTTGGGGAAGCACACTCTCCAAGCTGTCCTTCCCTCTCTACTTGGTGACAGCCAATGATTGTCTCCTGTGACCAGCTCATGGAGAGCTCTCACTCTTGATCATGGTGCTTGAAGTTCCCACGTTCTGCATCTGTGTCTTGGGAGCTGGTATTGCCCTGGAAAGGAGAAGCCAAAGACTAGTGAATCTCAAATGATGCAGAAGCCAGGAAAATAAAAGCTAGGTGGTTTCTCTGTTGTCTCTGAAACATTATTTCCCTTTTTATGGAGTTTAAGGCTATGAAGTGCTATGAAGGCATACTGGATTTTAGTGTTGCCACCGTCTTTCTGGTTGAAAATAATTTTCACACTGATGCTAGTTCAGTTGCTGGAAGCTTTGTTCCAACCTCACTGCCAGATACGTTGTTTATTTCACAGCAGAACTACATGAGTCTTAACAGTATGAGAGTTGCATTTTTATCTAAGCATACTTATAATTATTCAATAACTCTTAACTAGTTTGAGTGAAAATGTCACAGGAAATGACTCAGGAGGACTAAATATTGCATTGAGGCACTCTGCAGCAGAGTTACATTTTGAGGTTTTAATATAAATGGGTAATTGAATTCATATATTGTATAGAGTTGCAGACATCATTTGCGGGAAATCATGGTGGTAGCTGTCTCTTGAAAGGTAAAGTATGTTTTTGAGAAAAGAGATTAAAGGAAAAGTATTCTGTATTTCAGAGTGGTCAAAGTGCTCCTTATGTAGTTCTCTGTTGTCTTTGGATAGTTTGCATGTGTTGGCTCACCCAGGCTTCCTCCCACCCACCGGCTCCGTATGATTCTGCGTTCTTATCCCTGCTTCCATAATAAGCTTCAAGCAATGTACAGGATACAGAATTTTTAATAGTGAAAACCTCATTATTTCTTAGCTTTTAGTTGTTTTTCCATTTGCACATGGAAGCCATAGATAAATCACCTTGTACTCTGGCAGTGATTTTTCTCATGATTTTTCATGGCTCCCAACAACTACGAGGAATAAAGTGTTGGCTGGAGCATTTCATATGTGCAGCAACACAGAATAGTATTTGATTGCATTTATAGTCATAGAAGGGGTTGCAGCAGTTTCCTCAGATGTTTTCAGCTGAGTTTCCTGGAAAGGTCAGAACTGCTGGAGTAAAAAAGTCTTGACGCTTTGCTGTAGTGAAAATGGCAAAAGTCCTTTTACTTTCCTTCAGACGTGGTAACAGATACTAGCTGTAACTTTTGTGGCTGACCTAATTCAAGCATTTGTTATAAATTAGAGGAAGCTTTTTGATAGATGAGCAGAAGCTTCAGCATGTAGTCTGATGGAATAGACTTTTTCTTTGAAAGGTAATAAATGATGAAATTCTGAAAACAAAGCTATGTCTTGTAAGCAACAGTAGGAAAATGGCAGATGAGCCAAAGACTTTTCTCTTTGGTAACCATTAACCACTCTTCTTGTCTCTTTCCAGCTTGACAAGGCATGTGTCATGTCAATGAGTAAAAAAATGAAAGATGCTGAATTTCTAGATTTTATAAGTTGAAATAGCCATTTAATAGGGCATAGGTACACTTGAATATGTCATATTTTGCTATGCAATGGAGTTTCATTGTACTATATAACTTGTTAGTCAGTGTTTTGTCACACTGTAAAGCTCACAAGCATATAGAAAATGTCTTATAATTTTGTGGCTCTTACTAGTGTAGGATTGGATTAGGGAAGATCCAAATAAAACCAACTGAAGTATTGTTTAGGATTTTGTGTTTCTTTGGAGAAACACTATTTCAAAGTTTGCTAAAAGAAAGTAATCTTTTCATGGTGATTTGGTGGTTGACATCTATGCAATACGGTTAAAGCCTTATTAAAAAAAACCAGTATTTTTTTAGATGATAAAAGAGTATACAAAGTGTAAGGGCCTTCTGAGTATTCTAAAATGTGTTTGCACCCTATAATATCTTTGAAATCGTAATATTTTGTCAAATCAGGCTTAAAGCCTGATGTAAAAATTAGGATTTTTAAAGTTCACAGTGGTTTATCAGAATTTCTCAGATGAAGGATTCCTCTTCCCAATAAGGACTGCTTATACTACTGGAATCACTCTGAAACACACATATACAGGAGGTGGAAGGTGTCTTAGAGTTTGTGGCATTAAAAGGGCCTGGTTTAGATTTAGTGGTTGAAACGTGAGGTTATTTATTTAAAGGCTGGGTTTCTGAGGCACAGCCCCTTGAAAACAATCTGCTAATAACCTGCAATTATTTTTGTGTGGACTAGGAAAAAATGCATCGTTTTGACCCATGAAATTTATACCAGGCACTGCCCCAAAATCAAGCATCATGTAGTACCAAAGATGAGGTTTAGAGATAGTCCTGAAGCTGTTAGCACTGTGAAAGCCTGCCTTTTTCCGGGTAGGCTATGTGAGTGAGACAGCTGCTCATTCTGCAAAAGCATCTCAGTACTGGAGGAGTGGTGGGGTGAAGAGCTAAGCACTGCACTCAGGGGATCCTTTTTTGCCCCTTCTCCTAAGGCTATGTGTGGACCTCTCTATGGACACTGTCTTGTGAACTAGGCTGTGGAAAGGGCTGTCTAGGTTATTGGGTCTGGACCAACTTAGTATTACCACAGAGATTCCTAGTGGAAGTGCTCACACTGTCATTGTGGGGAGACTCAGTGTGCTTGTAGATGTCCTGCAGTACCTGTCCAGTCCCCCTTGTCCTTCTCAGGGGTAGATGGGTCTAGAGTGGGTGGTGGTTTTATTTAATCAAGGTGTGAGTGTATTTGCTGTAGTCAAAATATGGCCAGGAACCAGTGCAAGAATCCTAGTCAGGAGACACACTGAAATCCTTGCTAGGCAGGCAGCTAATTTCAGGTTGATTTTTTTTTTTTCCCCCCAGTAATTTAGAGCAGTATAATGTAATAAAGTCTCTTACCTTTACTATTTTTACTCTCTTTTCATACGCAAGCTCTGTCTTCAAGAAACAGCACTCCCTGAGCTCACAACTGGATTGTTAGTTTCTGTTCATACTCCTTTAGCATTTAAATTCAGCTGTTTTTGAACTACTCGAGGCAGATTGGGAATTTCCTGTCCTGAGTGAAAGTTTGCCTTCTACTTCTTTCTGTATTTGGAATTTCTTCTTTAGAAGTAAGACCTGCATACTTCAACTTGAAACCAGAACCATAAAGAATTTTGTCATATGCTGGGGAAAGTTCCCAAGAGCCATCTTTAGTATACGTGGGTTTGGAAGGTTATTTGCCTACTCTTTCCTCACGTGGTAGGCTTCTGCTCCATGCAAATCTAGAATGAGTGGGTTGTGTTCAGAGATTTCTATAATTATAACTGGTGGAGCACCAGACTTTTAAGGCCAATATAATTGCATTATTTACCAAATATGCAAGGTAGTGAAATTCAGTCTGTTTTTTGTGGTGAAATAAAGTGAGCTGACTTGGTATTGCTTTGTGGCCAAAGTCATTTGTGCTTGTTTTCAGGAGCCGAACAAGGCTTCCTCAAAAAGCTTGTCAAGAGCAGCAAAGACACCTTTGGAGACTTGAGGGTACAGTGCTGCTTTCTGTTATAGCAGACAATTTTTACTGCCACTTTTGAAGTTGGAAATAGGACGTTCAAAATAAAAGTTATTGTACCGTACATACATCACCTTTCATACGCTTATTCATTCACATTTGTTATTTCAGTTATGATGGTTACTGTGATGAGTTGGATTTTAGATACTCTTATACCTGTGTGCTGACACTAGATAGAAAATTAACTGTAGCCTTGGTGGCCAGCAGTTTATAAAACTTTTATCTCTGCTAATGGAGTGCTGATACAGTAAATGACTTGTGCAGATACAAAAGACACTATTAATGTATTGTGGCTAATAGTTCAGCTTTGAAACATCAATTGGACTAGGGAAATTTATGGCATTCAGGTTTAAAGTGCATCTTTTAGAGAGTGACTTGGAAATTCCTGTTTTGCTTGGTGCTGTTCTCAGATAACCTCAGAAACTTCAAATAGAAATCTGCTTTCTGTGGTTTAGTGCTCATGTCTGATATGCTGGAAACCTAATTAAGATGTACAGTACTACCTGTGTATGGTACAGTGCTGTGGGATGGCAGAGGTTATTGCTGCACTGGGATGTAGATTAGGGCAGTGAGGAGGAGAGGTAGAGGTTTTTACAAGGGCAAGAGTCTGTCCAAAGCCATCGCCTGTCCCTGATGCCTGCCCAATTTAGACAATCTCATCAAATCTGCAGATGACGCCAAATCAGGGAAGCAGTTGACATACTTGAAGGCAGGGCAGCTGTTCAGAGGGATCCAGGCATGAACCTTATGAAAACCAGCAAGGGCAAATGTCAGTTCTGTCCCTTGGAATGAGGAATTGCTGCCAGACACACAGGCTGGGGCTTAATGGGTTTGGGAGCAGCTCTGCTGAAGAGAACTTGTGGGTCCTGGTGGGCAGTAAGCTAAACATAAGCTAATTTTATACTCTGGCAACAAACACAGTCAACAGCAATCCTGGGCTGCATTAAATAGACTGCAGATTGAGGGAAGTGATAACACTCCTTTACCTAGCACCAATTAGGCCACATCCAGAGTTCAGCATCCCATTTTGTGACGGGATGTTGATTATGTGTAAAAGAAATACATTGATAAATTGGAGCAGGTTCTGTGGCTGAGGGAACTGGAGTACATGCTCTATGTGGAGATACTCAGGGAGGTGGGTTTGTTCAGCCTGGAAAAGAAATTACGTGTGGAAGGGAG
>JBCJKH010057694.1:0-31593 GCA_039877255.1 Loriculus beryllinus
GGAGCAACCTGGTCTGGTGGAAGGGTCCCTGCCTGTGGCAGAGGGGTTGGAACTGGACGAGTTTCAAGGTCCCTTCCAACCCAAACTATTCTGTGATTCGAAGAAGACAGTAAGTATGACCACAGCTGTGACTTCAAACCTTTATGAATCTTAGTAGACATAATTGTGTTGGGTACAAAACTAGTATTAGAATGTTTGTGTTCTCTATTTGGTATGTATTATTTAGCTACTTAAAAACTGTAAGTCAATAATGGATAAGAAACAGCAGCAGTTGGCTGTTACAGGTTGAGATCATTCTCATACACAATGTACATTAGAGAGAGATTAGTCTAAGCACATGGTTCCTACATCTGTGTAGGAGCCATGTGCTTGGATCTGTGAGTTTGGCTGCAAATTAAGTGCATTAATTAAGTGAATTACCTGTGGAATGAAAAGAAGTTAAATTATTTTAAATCATAGTCACAAAGAATAACTCAGGGTGTCTTACCCTGAAGAAAGTTACTCTGAGAAAATTTTAACATGCTTTGTAAAGAATATTGAGATTCTCTGCTAATACTTTTTGTGGAAGGAAGATTTTGCTGGTTGAGGTAGCCAAGTTTTTAAAAGATATTTTTCATGAAAGGAGTCTATAATAAGAGTGGGTTTTTATTCTTAATCAGAACTAAATATTGGCATTAGAAATACCCCATCTTTAATCACTGTTGTGAATTTGCAATTGATTTAGGTTGTTCCAGAAAAATATAATTATAGGGAAAGCATTTTTGCTATAATTTTTATTTTTATTTGAAAAGACAGAGTTCAATAAAATGAACATTAACATTATTTTTACTTAAACTAACAAGCCAGCTTGAATAGAGAAATCAAATATAAAATTATCTTTATAATGAAAGACAGCCTTCACACAAATCAGGCTGTATTTTTTTCAAACATGAGTCTGCATTTGGGGTCTCTGCAACTATTTCAGTATTTGTGTGTCTATTTAATTGTGAACACTTATCTAGAAGTATATATTATGCTGCTACCCTGGTCAGCAAACCCATGTAAATCTGTTGTAAATGTTCTGTTGACAGTTATGTGATTTTAATTCATTTGTATAAGCATCAGTAAGAGAACAAATCAGTGACTCACAAGCGCTGGATAGGCTGTGACATCCAATCTTTAATGGAAGAGTTGGGCTTGAAAACTGTGTGAAGTTTAGGTATTTTATTATTACACTGAGTGTTGCCTATACATTTCTTTGTACTGCACTCTGAGCAAAGCTGGCATCTCAAACATCTGCTAAGATTTCTCTTTACAGAAAGAAAAATCATCTGTTAGATTTACTGAGGCTGGAAGGACCATGGGAGGTCTTGAGTTAAGACTGCTCAGAGTCAGCACTGAATTTTACCAGGTTGCTTACTACTTCGTCCAGCTGTGGCTTGAAAACCTCCAAGTAAAACATCCCACAAACAGTGCAAACTGTTCCTGTGCTTTATTATCTTAAGAGTCCTCTTTACATCATTTGGAACCTCTCCTTTTTTCATTTGTGGCTGTTGTTTCTCCTGATGTGCAGCTCAATAAAGAACTCAAGCTTCTTGGTCACTTTTTTTGCTCTTTTCTCAAGAGGGCTGTGTATGGGGAAGGTACTGGCTACTCCCTGTGCAATGGTAGTCAGATGTGTCCCTCACTATTCCTCCATAAACAGCTGAGAGTCACTGAGTGTTGTTCTGACCTGGTTCAGCAGCAGCATAACTGTGCAAATAGCATCTTTATATTGGTCTGGGTGAGAAAAGAAGCAGGATCAATTTAATTTGCAAAGCTATGAGTATTTGACTCCCTAGAGTGACTCTTAGTCTTCAGAGACAGAGCAGAGTCGGTGACTTGGACAGATGAAACTGTGCTATTTACTTTAAGTAGTTCTTATTATGCTTATGTTAGTAATAAATTCAGGTCTTGTATTCCTCTGTAACATCAGAATGAACAGCTTTTATATTTAGCTGTGCAAGGAAATAAGCCACTGAACTTACAAACTGTTCTGCATTTGATTGTATCAATTTTATATTATTTGAACCTTTCTCAGTAAACATAGCAGTGGGGCATGAGTTACAGCTGCAGCTTTTTCTCACATCACTTTCTGCTCTTTCATTGGCTTTGTGCTCTTCATTTATTGCCTCCTCTGAGTCATCAGTATTGGTCTAATGGACTGGAACAGCCGAAGGTGAATGGTAATTACTTATCGAGTTGCTGATAGCCCAGATGAGAATAGGACTTATTAGATCAGTAATAATGGAAATCTGTGTTTAATGCAGAAATTTTAGAGTCTAAAGGAAAAGTGTCGTTTTTTTTTTCTATGCAGGAACTTAAAATAATGTTGTAAAAAGGTTTAAAACGAATTATATGAATCATATTGTCAGAAGAAGACATTCTGAGAGGTAAACATAGTAAAAGTGTACTGACTGTGGTCCTTCCTAATGAAACAATAAAATGAAAATGGTTTTGAAACCCCTCTTTTAATATGACATAATGGGAAAAAGTGTTCAGTTTCCTAGCAAAAGATGTATACAGCCTGCTTATATCTACCAAACAAGCACTACCCTTAAACTGTCTGAAAAGCAACCTCAGAAGCACTTCTGTCCTCCTTTCATCCATATTGGGATGATCAGGGCTCAGCAGGTGTTCTGGGTTGAGCTCTTGTTAAATCTTGTTACCTGTCTTTGTTAGGGGTCTGAGTACTTGGATGGGCAGTTGTAGGAGAACATAACCCATATGAAGTCACTGATATTTTGTTTCTTTCTGTATTTTCTCTTCAGATGAATACAATGTTTAGTATTTTCTCCCAATCTTTAAACTTTAGTGTATTGTTGCAGGCATAGACTTGGCTTCCTTTCAATATCCATCAAAGTAATTTTCTAATTCATCATGATGAAAGGCCCTTTATTAAAAGGTCTGCAGCTGCATTGTTGAATAAAATAACAATGTAACAATAATAATTTGTATTAACTGACATGCTCAATCAGGAAAGTGGGGTCCTTATTAAAAAGTCTGCAGCTACATTGTTAAATAAAATAACAATAATAACAATAACAATTTGTATTAACTGATGTGCTCAATCAGAAGAGTGGTGCTCCACTGTATAGGATAGCATAGAACACCTAAGCAGACATGACCCTTTGCTCAGAAAGATTGTAAACTGATTTAATACTAGGTAGAACAGCTGTGTATAGTAAAAAATAGAAAAGAAGATTAGAAGGATGAAAATAATTGCAATAATGTCTATCATCTGCATCTTCGCAGCCTGATGTTTGCCCCGAAGTTTTAACAGTTTTACTACAATATTTGTTCCTCTGGTGAATCAGTTGTATAATGCAGTCACAAATAAGACATCAGAACAAAGAGAGCATGAGAACCAAGAATCAAAGAGATATACCTTACATGAATATGAAGTAAAAATTTCTAGGTGCTGTATTTTTCTCGAGTAAAAGAAAAAAGATTTTAAAACTTTCCGAAGGAGAAGTGTAAGTGACGCCAAATAACTAAAATTAGAAACTTCATTATCTCTTTGGATTCTTACATGCCATTAATTTAAAGAGATGAGACATTTTGTAAATCCAGCCCAATGAGAAGCCTCAATGATTAGGGAGGCAGCTTATTGCTGCTGGGTGGTTCAGCCTAGAGCATGATTTGGAGACTTGTTTTTTGTGGTCTTTGCCTAAAATACAAAATAACACTTTGAACACCAGTGCCACAAAAAGCTCAACATTATTCTTTCTGAAACAGAGAGTTTGTAATTTTCCTTAAGTTCTAATTTTTCTGATTTGCTTGAGCTATTCTAACAGCTAAGAGTAAATGCTTCTTAGAATCCCGTGTTTTCAGTAAGCAGTATTTGAAATGTTTTTTCCTCAGATCAAGTGTGAAAGACCCTTGAATACTTTTTCCATTTGTAAGAGAAACTTTGCCTTCAAGTAAGCCAAGAATAGTCTCTGATTTCTGTTGTGTTGCCTGCCCTGTAAGATTTACTCTTTCCCATACTGAAAATTCACCTTGGTGCTGGGATAACCTGACGAATTCATGGCTGGAGTTGCTTAACATTGTTGGGGTTCAGAGGGTCCTTTCCACTGTTACAACCATGCATATTTCTTAATGTCAAATAAATCCCAGGGAATCTCAGCTCATTCTAGGCTTCTTTACCTTGTTCCTTTCTTATCTTTCAAACAGACTAATCCTTCAGGGCCAGTCATGCAGTGGTAGATATGAATAAATACCAAGATTCAGGTCTGCTGCGTTGCTGGAATCTGCCAGGCAGTATCAGATATTGTACAACATCTGTGTGGCAATGTTGAATGAACTGTATCACAGGCCTTGTTCCAGTGTCATGTATTAATTTAAAAGATGTTTTTACATCCAGGCTACACTCAGTGCTTTCTGACGTAATAGGTTAAAAGCAATTATATTTTATCTAACCAAGCAGACAGCATTATAGTCTCCTATAGTTTGTATTTGAAGAACTGTCTGGAATTGCCACCTTCTTTTGTTGTCTTGTCTTTTCTTTCTTTGTTTTTATAACACTTCCAATAATCGTAGCCCAAAACTGAGTAGCTGACTTGATTTCTTCTCTTCCTCTTGAGTTGTCAGATCAGGCCACATTTGATATGTGGAGGTGGTTCATTGCCTATTTTGGTGGGTAGTTATTGCTTAATATATTTATAAATATTGCCTCATTTATTTGGGTTTTTTTTTGGTTTTGAGGAGGTTACATGGCAAACCATTTCAGTTTACATTAACTACTGTCATAACTTCCTTTCAAGCCAAGAAATCTGAACTGCCTGTGGGTAGATAAGTGTGTGTAGATAATGCCTATACAATAAGATCTAAACAATGTGCCGTAAGTCAGTGCCTTATTTTCCAAATTACAGAGTTAATCATATTTCTGTCAGGGATTTGCAACTGAGATTAATTACTGAAGTTTAATTATACAGCCATACATGAATGTAGATATATGAATATATGCAGGGTAGTTAATTTGAATTTGCAAGGTTGTCTTGTTTGTACTTGCATTACTAAATACTTTTGTCCTTGTTAGGTATTAGTCGTTGACCCTCTTTCCATTAGTTTATGTGCTGTTTCCAATCATTTGAAATAAAATTTGTAGTGCTTGTCTGTAATTATTACTTGTTTCAGGTTTCTTTACTGCTGACTGTGATCATGTTGATGGTTTTGTTAGCACAGGTAGCTTAGACCCTGCCACACACATACTCAGTTTCCTTCTCTGCTGCTTTTGTAACCAAGGGTATGTCAGGTCACTTCTAATTCTGTTCTTCTAAGGGCTGTGAGAATATTAAAAACTGTGAAGTGTGAGATGCTGTAGAGGCTTTCAAAGTGAGACAAATTTGCAGGGTGCGTTTTAAAATCTTCTCCTTGAATGCCTGCTTATGTGATTTTTGAAATTGTTTTTCCTCAAACAGTTACAGCAGGGAAATTCAATCAACTGAACATTTGTAGGAAGCAAATTCAAAAGTGAAGTGAACATGGTAAAAACAAATTAATTTCAAAATGTGAATGATTTTCATTAGAAAATGCTTTTGCATTATTGCTAGTAAGAATTCATTCAGCTCTACGTTGGAAGCATTAAGATAAAATTTTTGTTTCACTTTGGGGAAAGCAGTGAAATTGAAAAAAAAAAAGAGGATAAAGAGTAGTACATACATAGTAAGTGATATAAAAATTTAAGATTCCTGTGCTTTATTTGAGCCATCCACTTGACCATCCTCATTCTGGATGAACCACTTCAGAGGTCCTAATCCCATAGAGGACACTACTACTCTCATAATTGTGTTATTATCTTACATTAGCCAACCTGGTAAATGATTAGCTAAATGTATGTATTTTAATATTCCACATATTTCCAATTTTCAAATACCAAATAAATTTCAGCAGTAACTTTAATAAAGACAGCAATTATGTTTTCATTATTCCCCCACTGCTTGTTAAATTTGGTCTAGAGTGTTTTGTGGATCCAGAGCAATAAACAGTATCTTAGTTTGAAAGGTATTACAAAGTGTTGAGAAAAACATAATTATTGTTATTGGAAATGTTCAAGATTTTAATGTGAGAATGTCAGAGAAACTTAATTATAGTTTTTTTTCTCCACTGAATAACTTGATATTTTGGAGCTCTGATAATGTCTTATACAGCCTTTCATCTGTGGGTGTTACCAATGAGTCTTCAATAGTCAGTAGCAGGCAAAAGTTGTCACCTGAATTTGGCAGCATCTCAACCCTATTCCATCTACATTTGTACAAAGATAAAGATTACTTCTCAAAATTAGGGACTATAACTTCCAGGCTCATGTCTTTCTGCAAATAGCTTGGTGTAAATTTTGTATATGGCTCCGTCTAAATGGACTTCTCTTACATTCTTGGAAAACTAGTTGAACCTCTTCATATCTATGTACTGCAGCAGTCTTAAACAGCAGTGCTCAGATTCTCCATAACATCTAAAAAACCTCCACAACCTTGAGGCAACATCTGTACTAGTGAACTAAGCAGAGCTGTGGCATGTTCATTGAGTTTGAGGCCAGTAGGGTGGTTTGGCCACTTTCATGCTATTAAACTTTCTTATCTTCCAAGACATCACATGCCTGCCAGGAATACACCTTGACTTGCTCTAACTCCTGAACCTTCCTGGGAATTGCCTGAAGGTTCACCATGAAACTATACCAAAGACCATGTGACTGGGTAGAGCTTTGTGTCCAGCCCATGTGCCTCTGCCACTCTTGGTTTATTATTACAAGCAAAGCCTGAAGAGTTAATAATCTTGTGTCAGTTTGTACTGTCCAGGTGCATTCATGAAAAAGCATCATGCAGGGGAGTCAACTGGTATTTGGGTTGGCACTCAGGAGAAAAGCCCAAACCTAATGTGGTCACACAAACTGAATAACTGGCACAGATTTGTAGGCAGCCAAGAAGCAGGTTCTTCAGGTTAGATGATTGAATGTGCACCAATTCTTTTAAAATCTAATTATTTTTCTTGAATACTAGTTGAAATAATACACAGGAGTCAGATTTTTGAAAGATCTTAAAATAGTAAGTGCTGAGCTCTTCTGAAAATCTGCCATCAGTTCAATAGGAGCTATTGAATAATTCTGAAAAACTCTCCTTGATTATGTAGTGCCATAAACTGCAGATGGTCATAATACGTGCAGCAAGAAAGAGGCAGTTGAAAATTGGAGTCACATTTGCAACACTATTTCAGCAATATAAAGATAAAAATACTGTAGGACTGCTGTGGTTTTCTGCAAATGAGGCATTATAAAATCAGGATACTTGATGTTATATTTACTTCTTGCAAATCAAGACACATTAAAGTACTAAAACCATCGTTACGTTTTGTCATTTTATGAAGGGAAAAAATGTTTAAAAAATCCGTATCCATCTTATCTACCAAAATCTGCTTTGTCTATCATGAAATCGCAAACATTACCATGTATTACTCATAAAATTGTACTAGTAGTGACTGGCAATATTATAAAGCAGGATTTCTCAGCAATTCTCTTTTGTTTCACACTTTAATCAAGGAGGGAATACTGTGGGTAGCCACTGAAGTAGAAGATACACAGATATGGGACATTTCAGAAGCAGTAAGAGCTAAGCAAACTCATTCAGAAAGGAAGAGATGCAAACCAGGCAATATTCCCACATCTCTCATTCATTCCAACCTGTAAAACTAGTGAATGTGAGTGAGTTGTAAAGGAGTGATAGTGGTTCCATGAGTTGTATGTCAGGCCGTAACCATGTAGCACAACCCTAACCTGAGCTAAGACTGAGAGCCTGAGGTGATTTATATGTAACACAGCCATAATGGATAAATTCATTACACTCTAATTTATTCCATTACAATGTAAGCCCAATGTCTGTTAGTTTCAGTGTATAACAGATCTGAAGATTCAAATTCTGTTATTAAGATCATTCAGAGCAAATGAAGACTGGAAAGGATTCTGTATTTCTAAAAGATGTACTTTAATAATTAGAGTTAATCAGTTAATAGAAAGAGGAGCAAATTTTTAGAAAATCGTTTCTATATTCAAAGGAATGTGTTGTGCATTTGAGTAACATATACTTTATCTTTCTTGGTTGGAAGAAAGGTTCGATTCATGTTAGGTAGGGAGAGTAGATTTACTGTTAATTCTGGAATTGTGCCTACTTACAGAATAAATATTGAGGTACAACTAACACTGCCATAATAACACAGTCTGCTCTTCCTGTGCTTGATGTGTTTGGTTTTTTCCTCACGGGGTGACATTCTTTGGAAATACAAGATTCCCTAGAAAAATTATTTTGAAATTAGGTTTTACAGTGGGGATGACAAATCACTTCTTTGCAAATAGGGAGAAATGTTAAATGCATTTGGCAGAAATGCAGATGCTCACAGTATAGGTGTTGCTATCTGAGCTAGTCACCACTGGCTTGGTAACAGTCATGGGACAGATGAATGTCCTCAAGGTCTGATTTGAATATTTTAGATGACTGCTGTAGGATGTGATGAATCATGTTAGGATTACCAGCCTATATCACTACACAGTTATTTGTTTATATCTCTTGCTATAACGCATTAAAATGTTCATTTTGATGATTTTCAGAATAAATTCTAGCTTTCAGCTGAAATTTGTTGGGATTTGTAGGGCTATTCATAGAAACTTCAGCATAAAGAAGCTAACCAGCTTAAAGAAGATAACTTTAGCATAAAGGAGCTAAAATTTCTCGATTTTTTTTCATCCACAATCAAGATAAAGACAGTGGGAGAGAACTTCATTCAGAAGGCAGTTCAAAGCTGAAACCTAAGTTTAGGTTATCAATTGCTCTCTTCAATGCCCTATCTCCCTGTTGATTGTATAGAAGAGGTTAGTGTTTTTAACGTTGAGGAATGTATCGTTTATGCCTGCCCAGATAACCACCAGGCCCAGTTTCTATCTTTTCAAAGGGAGAAATCCTTCCTTAGCATCTCTCAAACAGGAGGATGAACTTGTCATGCCTGCCTCGGGTCCGCCAAGCAGCAGTATAGAGCAGGCTGTTTGTGCTCCCTCCTCCCTGGCTGCAGGGTGCTCTTTGCAGCCCACATATCTCCCCACAGAGCTGGGATCTTCCCCTCTTTGTTTCATCTTGTTCTTTGAGCATTTCAGGAAGCAGCCTGTTCCTCCTGGTTCTCTCTTGTCCATGGCAGATGCCTCTTATAAATAATAAAGTCAGCTATGCTGATTATACTCTCAATTGCCCCGTAAGCATAAATTTTCCCAGGCCTAAAGCATGACACAGCAAGGCCAGTAAAGAAATATTAGTGTTTTCAGTGGAGTTTAGAAGCAAACCTCTAGCTGTACTGCTGTTGGACTTAGTAATAATACTCTCCTCAATCAGTATTTTGGTATATTCTACTGTTCTGTTTAATTTTAGTGTTAACATAGGTTACCAATAATTAACTATATGGACAAAATCCATTAAACTTTTCTACAACTTTCCTGATGTATTTACATGTGTACTATCCTTTCTAATCCAACCCTCTCTTTTTTCCCTGTATAGCTTTGTCAGTCTACATCCTTCCTCATCAACTCTGCCTCCTTCATTCATAGCTCTGAGACATGACTATTCTGTTTCTGGATTTCCTCTAAGGTTTTAGTACCAATTACATCAAATTGTTCCAGATTCAATAGATGGTGTGTACAGTCTTTTTATTCCACTGTTCTGTCTTTAGCCTGGCTTCATCTCCCAGAAAAGTCAATGCTGGAGAGCCTACATGTAGGGTAGGTTGATTTAAGAAGTGAATAAAGCCTGATCAGCAAGGTAGAATCAAATTCACTTTGTTTCCATTCCTTACAGCTGATGCACTTTCTCTGCTTTGTCTATAGCCTTGTTCAGGAGATCTCTCCAATGACTAGACAAACAAGTTTCTTTGCGCAAGTGTCTAACATAAGACTTTAGATTAGATGCTCTTATCTAGTGCTTCTTGAGGGTTTAAGTCCACTTAGCCTGAGTGTGGCTTTGAGATGCCAGTCATCTGGGAATGGCTAGAGGAATTTTAAAAATGAAACTTTAGTCTGTCAGAGGCCAGGTTTCAAAGCAGAGATACTTGAAGATGCAGCGAAACTGATGTTAAGATGCCATATAGAGAGCAAGCAAGGCTGCAACTGAGATAACAACAATTCAGTGCCTAACCCTGTCACCCTATGAGAACTGTGTGCATTATGCTTAAGTTTTCTGAATGGCAAATGCATCTTCATTCATTTCAAATCGTCTTGCATCTCATCAACATTGACTGATGCACTTGAGAAGGTACAAAATGCGAACTGTGAAGCACCTATTCATGAATGATCCTTTCACTGTGGATATGGTTTTGTAGAGGTCAGTGGCTAGTTTGGTGTTCAATGGTCACTAGTTTTAGTAAAGAAACATAGTTTGAGCCTAAGAACCTGAGGTTATTTATTTGACATAAAAGTAAAAAAAAAAAATGAAATATTTTATGATGTATTTCTAGATACTAAGAAATAGTATCAGCCTTAAACTGCAGTAGCTGTTCAAGACCAAGTTGAAGCAACTTTTTATAACTGGGGTAACTACTTCCTGTTTCACTTTAAAAATTGTCTTTTTAGAATCCTTTTCCCATCCACTCCAGACACAATGAAAGAAGCAATATCATTATGTTATTTCACAAAAAGGACAAGCCCTTTGCAAAAATATACCTATGGCTGAGGTACATTTCTGAAGTTTGAGTGAGACGCGTCCATCCTTTTAAGGAGGTAGTTAATTGATGACTGTACTCTTTGAGATGAGTTGACCCTGGCTGGATGCTGGGTACCCCCGCCAAAGCCCCTGCCCTCCTGAGCTGGACAAGGGAGAAAAACTATAATGAAAAGCTTATGGGTTGGGCTGCAGTTCTTCATGAACGACTCTAGCGTGTGTCCCCTGTGGGGTCAGTAGTCCTGCCAGCAAACCTGCTCCAGTGTGGGGTCCTCTCTCTATTGGGCCAAAGGTCCTGCCAGTACCCTGCTCTAGCACGGGCTTCCCATGGGGCCACAGCCTCCTTCAGCATCCTTCTGCTTCATGTGGGGTCCTCTCAGGCTGCAGGTGGACACCTGCTCCACTGTGGACCTCCATAGCTGCCTGGGGATATCTACTCCACTGTGGACCTCCATAAGCTGCACCATTGGGCTGCAGGGGAATCTCTGCATCAGTACCTGGAGCACCTTCTCCTCCTTCTACACTGACTTGGGTGTCTACTGCTCTGACATGTTCTCATTACTGTTTCCAGGTGAAGTTGCTGGGTTTTGTTATTTCCCTCTCCACTCCACTTCTTAAATATGATATCCCAGAGCCCATCACTATGGGCTCAGTCCTGGCCAGTGGTGAGTCTGTTTCAGAACCAGCTGGCATTGGCTCCATGAGAGACAGGGGAAGCTTCTGGCAGCTTCTCAGAAACCACCCCTGTAGACGCCCCCACCAAAACCTCACCACAGGAATCCAATACAGTGGTTTATAACTCTGCTCTTAGCTTTTTTTTCCATCAGATTATGAGCTTCCTTGAGTAGCAAAATCCTAATTCCCTTTCTTTGAAAAAGAAAAGCCAGTTGGATGAACCTTGACATTCCCTGATCCTGTCTTTGCTGTGACGATGGGGGATATTACCAGAAAAAGGCTGATGTTCGCCTGAAACAGATTGTGAGGGGAGGCCTGGACCCATCAAGCTTAGCTGAGCATTAGGTCTGGTCATTTATCACTGTCAGATGGGTGAGGGGGGGGAAGAAGCACTGGACCATTCTTGCTCATCTGCTGACTGACAGCTGACTGAAGCCTAATGCAACCTCCAGGCAGATAATCTGCCATCAAGGGGAAACGTGTCGGAGAGAGATACTCTATCACAGGCTGCACGCTGCTTCTTGCTCAAAGCTACTGACATCTTCACAAGGCAAAAAGAAATGTCAGTTGTGCTTTAAGGGACTGCGGTGCATTGTAAAGCTTCGCTAAAACTGTGCTGTACCTCATTTCCCTGGCTTCGTGTAGATCCGTTTTTTGAGAACAGATTAATGGCATAGTGGAGACATGCAGTCAGGCACAGAAATGGTAATATGATGACAATGCTCAGATGAGAAAAAGCACTGTTTGTTTCACCTATCAGTTTAATTCACAGGGCTGCAGATACGCTGCAAAGCAGTGTAGTTATTTTAAAATAGCAAATCCCACCCTGGCAAACATAGGCCTCTGAGTAAGTCTACATATTTAAGGAATGTAGTTTCAAAAATATCTTGTGGGGGAAAACTGAAATTAAAGCAAGAAAAATCTACTAAGTAAGGATTACTACTATTTCCTGCAGTGTTTTGTGTAACAAATAATTCCTTTAGGTGCTAATTTAGAGCAAGATAGGCTCCCAAACTGGTGTGAGACTATCCTATTTTCAAAAATTCTTGTTCTACCATCTGATGAAAAATTCTACATCTTTAATTTTGTCAATCTTAAAACTTATTTGTTTTAATTTGCTATTATTTTTATTAACAGTATCTAATTTTGCTGTTCATTACAAATCATATGCATTAACTTAACTGTGGAACATTTTAATTGAGCACTGCTGGAGATTTTCCAATAAATTAACATTACATACTTCAAACAGATGTCTGAATTAGACATTGTTATAAGACATTGTAATTAATAGAAGTATTACTCAAAATAAAATCTCAGGGCCTTAGAAAAATTAAATTGTAGGTGGTGGAGTGATGTCAAGTCGTTAATTGAGAGTGACGGTTGAATTCCCTCTGTTGGGTTTTATTAGGCCAATAAACACCACAGACACTTTGGTATAAAGGACATGGAACAAAGACATGTTTTACCAGTGATATTGTGAAGTTCTTTAACCTGTCATTGTGTTATTTGTATAATATGTGTAATGATACCTTTTTTGGGATGTTGTAAAGTGTTAATATCATGTGTCAGATTTTTTGGCATGCAGAAATAACAATAGGACAGGTTGTTCTGGCTTGGATCTTCAAAATTAGTAACTTTTTTTTTAATTGCTGTGGAGAACAAATACATATTTGGTATAAAACGGGACAGCTGTGGAAAGAGGAATCCTTTCTTCAGCAAAGGAAGTTTCAATGAGTACTCAGAGATACTTTCAGCAAAGTATCGACGAGTAGACAGAGAAAAGTATGAATGTGACTCTTTGGTAGTGATTCTCTAACTGAATGATAGCAGTCTGGTTGGAATTAATTTGGCCCAATATAGCTAACTTAATCTGAGCTAACCACTACAGAATCTTCATATTAATTTGAGGAAAACAGTCACCTGTAGGATAAGATTCATCTCTTCTGTGTGTGGATGCCTTAAAGTAGATTAAATGCTCAATACTCATATATTTCCCCATTAGTCAAGGTGCTTTGGGTGACCCAGCTTTTCTGGGTCAAGGTCTTCTATACTGTATTTCTGAAAAAAACCCAAAGAAATTGCATGTAGAGCAATCTCATCACCTTGAATGGCATGTTTCACTGCAATATTAAAATACTGTAGTATTAGTCAAAGAAGTCAACACTGGAGAAGCAGTGTTTGTATATGAGCTGCTCTGCAGGAAAAAAATGTTTGGTTTATGCCTCTGTGTATATAATTAAGGGCTTGTAAAACCACTGCTCCTCTGCTATTTATCTACAAATTCATGGCCAGACATGGGTTTTAAAGGGATTTTCCCGCTTTGAACATGTATGTCAATAACCAGCAAAAATTATCTTGAGTCTAATTTTTAGCAGCTATGAACATAAAAAATCAATAACCACTCATCAGTATTAAGATACCCAGTTTCAACTGACACAGGACTGAACTGCTCACAGGCTAAGCCTTCAGAAAGTGAGCGTCCTAAATCAAAAGTCATATTTAGATGGTCATTTATATAGATATTAATGTGTGAAAGGAAATTATAAAATGGCAACCTACTCAAAAGCAGTTTGGGAGATTTTACCATTGGGTCTGCACTGTTTTCTGTACCTAGCTTTTCTTTGCATAGGCTAGCCTGGAATTTGGCATTTATGTTGCTGATTCACAGGCAAGGAGAATTCAAGTCAAGCAGTGCCAGAAACCACACCAACAGAGATGATATCTTCAGCAGCGCTCTCTGTTAGAGAAGCTGAGGGCATGTGTGTTTCCGGAGTCTGGCTATTATAAGAGTTTATTTCTCCTGTGAATCTTCTCCCTTCCCTCAGGCCATGGTCCCTGACCTTTTTGACAGTTGTTTTTTTTTTACCATTTTTGCCTGAAGAAAGATGAGGGTGCAAGCTCTTCTTCCATAATAAGAAACCAGTAGTATTCCTGGAGCTACTTTGCATCTCTCTGTGCTTCATTGCAGAATTTCTGCCTAAAGCTTTGTGCTAGTTTTCATTTTTCATGGTGTACACATGATGTCCCAGTTGAGTATCCAATGCATGTTTTATTCATGTGCTTTACACCAGTTCTTTGAGATCATTAATAAGACCACTAAATAAACCCAGGCTTAACAATCCTCTTTGCCACACCTCACTGGACATCTCCTCCCAGCTCGGTTACACTATGTTTATCATTGTCCTTTGTTCAGATCTCCTGGTTTTCCAGCCTATCTGATAGTATTCTTGCCCAGGCTCATTTAGATAACGGTTTCAAGTGGGGTTTTGAACGGCACTGTCTTCGATTCTGAAATAAAGTCCAGTTTTATTTTTATCAGCTTCATTCAGTTCCCTCACTAACAACCCTATGCTGCTGACACTGCCTGAAAAACAGTAACGGTAGAGGCTGCATGGGTAATTTGTGTTATGTGGATAACTCAATACCACACTCTGCTCCAGGTTTTTTAGGGCTTTTTCACATGATGATACAGAACTGACAGATAGCTGAAATTTCTGCAGGTCAGCATACCCAACTGAACATTCCATACAAGCAGACTAAGTAGTGTCAGGCTTTTCATATATATTTTCATAACTAGAGGAAGTTTAAGGAGGAGATAAAGAGGTAGCTCTGGTTTTATCCCTCCTGAATATAAGGGGAAGTACTACAGAAATTATGAGGAAATTTGTTAAGAAGTGTAAAGAGTGATGGCTGGCATCTCTGAGGGATTAGAGATGGAATATGACATTCAGCTTGTGCATGGAAAAGGGGTGGCAGTGTAGGCTCAGTTTGGAGAGCCTTGGAAGTAGACAAGCTATTCCTGCTTGGTGCAATAGAGAAGCAATTTGAAAAGGAGAGTGACATTGTCAAACTGATGGACTAGAACAGTGTTCTTTGCAGCAATATTCTTAGGGAATTTCAGTGCTCCAGGGAGCCTTTCTCAAGTCCCAGGCAAAGCATATTTTAGCAATCAAGGTGGGAGATAATGAAGACCTAAACTAAAGGTTAATATGTACACGTAGATAGTGGAGCCATATTGTAGAGTTATTAGGAAGATAAAATCTTCACTATTTGAGCACTTTGTATCATCTTAGAAGGAGAAATTATATTTGTATTTCTTGTTTAATTTTTAACTTTTGAATCTCAGTGTTCTCAATCTTTTAATCTCCCAACAGGCAGGTTAAAATGCCTAGATTTGAAAAATGAAAAATGAGATTTTCATGTAATGGCATAACTCCATGAGTTGGGTTTCTGGGAAATGAAATGATGTGACAATCCCTAAAATACTACAAGAGTTGACTACCATGTGTATCTAATATGTTTCTGTCTATGTTACCTGTCTGAGCTGAGTGAACATTTTATTGATTAGTGGTCTATTACTGCAGCACAGCGATAAAACTAAGGTAGACTTCCTTCCAGCAACCACTATAGGTAGGATTGTTATAGAAGCATAGAATCTTTTAGGTTGGTGTTGTCATTTTCCTCTGCTCTTGAGTCGTTTTCTACCTTTATCATATGTTTTACTGTTAACATTTGTCCTGGTTCACAACCCGTAATCTCTGCTGGTGTCAAGGTCCTATTTTAATAAATATGTATGTACACACAGGTACATGTAATGCTCCGACTGAACAGATCATAAATCTCAATGATATTATTGCAGGTGATATAGGTGGAATTTATCTGTGTTTGTCACTAGTTTCCCTATAATCAGTGCTCAGAAATTGACATTTTTAAATATGATTCATATTATCCTGAAGAAAACATCCAAATTATGTGAGATGAATCACCATAGAAGTGTCTGGTTCTTTTGAGAGTACAGAAGGATCTAAGGCTGAATACTCAGATGTAAATATCAGTTGTAGATGACTAAAGCCAGTGGTGTGAATCCCAATTTAAGCATATTTAATTTAATTTCCACGTGTCTACTCCAAAACTCAATAGATAAACACCTGGCCTATAGAATCAGAAAATATATCAAGCAGCACAAGTGGGTACAATCAGGTTGTGAGCACTCTTATCTAGGTCTCATGTACTTTCTGTATGTGCAAGTCACACAGTCACAGAATTGTAAAATTGGAAAAGACCTGCAAGATAATCGAGTACGACCATTAACCCAGCACTTCCAAGCCTACCACTAAACTGTGTGTCCAAGTACCACATATACATGCCTCTTAAATACCTCTATGTATGGGTGACTCCACCACTGCCCTGGGCAGCCTGCTCAATGCTTGACATCCCTTTCCATGAATAAATGTTCCCTAACATCCAACCTAAACCTCCTCTGGTGCATTTTGGGGCCATTTCCTCTTGTCCTATCGCTTGTTACTTGGAAGAAGAGACAGATCTCACCTCCCTACAACCTCCTGTAGCTGTAGGAAATGATAAGATTTCTCCTGGACCTCCTTTTCTTCAGGCTAAACAACCCCTGTTCCTTCAACCACTCAATGGTACATGGCTTTGTGTCCTTGAAAGCAATAAGTCTGCTATTGTAGCTTCTAGGATACTTTCCTCTTATTATGCATTTAATATATCCCTGATCCTCAAATCTTACTCCTACCCCCCACCATTCTATAGCCTGTTTTTCCTTTTGCATATGCAGTCTCCTCTGACTTTGCAGCCTGTATATTCATATTGCACAGCCTGCTTCCCTTGTGGTCTGTAGCTGTGAGACAAGCTGCTGCCTATCAGCACAGTCACACAGCCACAGGCGCAGCTGTTTAGCCACTAATCTGAAAACCCCGGTAGACTGGAATTTTCAAAGTAGCTATTTCTCCTCCTCTGCATCTCCACTGCCTTCTTCTAAGAAATGACTTCATTTTCCTTTTCGGTAACCAATTTTCCTGTCACTCCTGTTGGTACATTTCCCAGTAAAAACTGCAGAAAAAAATCAGTGTGCGATAATCTTGCCTTTATTCATTAAACAGAACCTATTTTTTTTTGAGGATTCCATGTGTTTTGGAGTCTGAACTGACACAGTGTGCTAGGACGGATCACATTTTGCAGCATCAATCAGTTTCTGTGTAGTAATCTGTTTGATAGAATGGATGCAGCAGAACACACTGTGTCACATTGTGAGACATCATCTTCAGAATACATTACAAAACTGTTTTCAGCTACCACTCCTGACCTATTTTAGTAAGCGAAGCTATTTATTTTTTCAACAAAATTTGTAATTAGTGTTTTCCATGGAATGATACCAAGCTTCGTTAATAATAGCCGGGAACCACCATATGAGAACAATAACACAATATTACAAATAGTTGTAGGCAGTTAGTTACCATTACGTAGTTGACCTCTCTGTTTAATTCATAATGAGTTGACAGCTGATCTCTAATCACTGATAGAGGATGGAAGTAGAGAAATGGGAGGTGAAAGAGACCCAATAGATCACATACACCATCTCTCTGCCAATGCAGAGAACCAAAATAACACGTCGGAATTGGAAATAGAAATGGCTGGGTTCAGGGAGCAATGTCCCTTTGCTGAAAATATCCTTTGGGAGACAAAGCGATGTGAAATGTAACACTTTGGATTTCATCTGATACAACATTAGATTTGCTTATTACACAGGAGCTTGCAGAACTGACAGTTTTGCTCATTGAAGTAGACCTGAAAATAAAGAAGAGCTTCTATTTCATCAACAGCTATGAAGAATTTATGGACAAAATTCTGCCATAAATTGCACATCTAATACTACTATTAACTCCACAGAGGCCTGAAGTAAAACAGCCCTCACCCTCTAAGAGCATGCAGTGGTGTAGCTATGCTTTCATGGATTTTGCCGTTGAGTAGCTTTTTGAAATCCTAAAAATGATGAAGAGAGGCTCCACTTTCAGGAACAGGGATGAATGGTTGGGTTTAGACAGTTCAGGTTGGAAATGAGGGGTAATTCCTATTCTTTTGGCAGCACTACTGGCAAACTTTCTCCCCTCTGCCCTTTTCAGATCATTGTGCAAACATCTCAAAAGCATTTTTTGAGATCTAGGAGATCTTGGGAAAAGGGACAGATATTAATAAGGGGAAAGATTTCCCCTCTCTGTGAAGAAGTAAGGACCTGGCTCAATAGTAATGACTGGAACAATCCTATCCTTGTACAATTTCTAAAATCCTCATATATAACATAATGTGACTCATGCATAACTCCATTGTAAGGGGGTCCAATGTAAATCTCTTGATAAGGGGGGAAGATCCCCCTTACCCTTTTGACCTTCAGTGAATCATTTTAGCTTGACTCCACTTTGATTTTCCTTTATATATTCCATTAGACATGAGCTATTGACCAAGTTGGAGACTAAGACTAGATCCAGCCACACCTGTGCTCCGTCACAAGTTTAGAAAGCAGGGGGGTGTATTCTGAACCTCGTGACTCAATGGGTCTGCCTTACCCTTTGTGCTTTCTGTCACTGTATCAATCATCTTTAGCTCAATTTTACCTCTATTTTCCTTTATATGCTTCATCCATGTAATAAATAACAGCACGAACCTTGCCATTGAATTCTATTAAGTTATACCTTTATAAATCATATTAAAACTACTCTTGCTAATACCTTTGACAGTCATTTTTCAAGTGACCCTAAACCACGCATGTAACAACAGGCATACACATCAAATACCATCTTAGACAGCTATTTCCTTTTTTTAAGGATATATCTTCTGGGCTATGAAATAGGTAGATGGTGAAAAGTTTTGCATTTATGCTTTTGTCTGAAAGAACTATCAGGCTTACTCTTAGAATAACTGACAAAGCAATCCAAGTAACTGTTTGATCAGACTCTCAGCCATGCCTACTGAGAATGATAGGACAAAAAAGAAAAAGTTCTGGCTCTGTGACAGTTAGGCTTTCAAACCAGAATTTAGTCACATTGAGTTGAAATTGGATGAATCAATTGTTAAAAGATTTATCAGAGATTTAGCAATTGCAAAAAAAATGTTAAAAGTTTAAAGGGGTAAAGTAGAGTGAAAATAAAATTAAACCTTCTCAGGTTTAAAAAGTCAAGCCTCAAGGTTTGTATTTAGGTATACAAATGATTGACCTGCTTTTCAAAAGTACTGGCTAGTTGTGGCTTTCAGTGAAGTTAATAGAAATTCTGTAAGCCCAGAAGTTTTCAGAATCAGGTAATTTTCTCAGGTGCCTCATTTTAGAGACAAGTATAATGAAGCTCCATACTGAAACAGAGCTCTGTTTTGAAGATATTGAGGAAGTTTTTTACTTGGAAATGTGAATAATACAGTTTTTACTGTCTTTTAATTCCACAGGCTATACAGCCTGATGGACTTGTTCATACATGTTACAGTACTGTTGATTCACTGATAATAAATTAAGTGCTGCTTGTAGACTTCAGTGGAGTAGTATAAGACTTCAGTAGAGTACTGTAAAGGATATTATTATTTGAAAAAATGAACAGGTATTTGGTTTATCCTCTGTTGACATGTACTGCTGAAATTAAATGGTTACATTAAAAAGAAAATATTTATTTGGAAAATACTAGTAAGTAAGGCTGATTTTGCTTCCTTTGAGCCGAGTTTTCATGAGTCACCTGCGTTGAACTTTTACACAAGGGCAGTCAACTCCTTATTTTTACTATTTAACCTTCTTTATATTAGGATTTCTTCTCTTTGATGACACATACAGACCTTTTACTCATTACATGTTAAATGGTAACCCTGCACTGCCAAACTTACACCAATTTTTTCTAAATGTCACAGTCTTTCATTGGAAATAAAAATGAGATAATTTCTTGTTTACAGGACAGAAAAGAAACCCAGTGGCCTTCAATTATGTACTGTATATTGATGGTGCACAGCAGTAAAATGTGTTATGTGAAAAAGCAGTGGGGAATGATCAGGCCTGATAGCCCCTGTATCTCACAGTGGGTTACCAATCATGCCATGAGGAACTTTCACTGAATGTCTTACTTCTCACAAAGCACTTCACCTGTCTTGTGCTGTGGGTTAAATTTGTTGCTACATTGGTTTCCTGGCTACTGACAATTCTGTCTTCTCCTAAACTAGTAAACTTTCTCGGCCATCAGAGGAGCAATGAACCTGATGTCTTCACATGGTAGCATTTATTCTACTGTGGTCTTTCTGGGGCGTACTAACTCCAACACTGAAGTTAAATTTGGGCATTCACTGAATTTTTAAGTTACAGAACATAGCAGCTGTGGGTTACAGTGAAATGCCATCAGTCTGTCTTCATGTTACGAGTTTTCAAATAGCGTCTGTCATCCTAGTTTTCATTATTTTGCTTTAGAGAGGTGGAGTTGTGACTGTGGATGACATGCTCCTCTCACAGCCAAAAATTTAGGAAGCATTTAAATTACTTGCTTATTCAATGCTGAACATTTTCTTCATCCCTCTTTATTTAGATGAAAACAGTCTTTTTCACACAGCCCTGGCTCTAAGTTTTATGCCCTTTATTGCCTCCAAAGTTTTGTTAACATATTATATAAATATATTATTTAAATATTTTATAAATATAATGTAAATATTATATGCACATGCCATACACAGCTAACACTTTGCAAAGTGAGCTGTGCTTTTCTGTTTCTTTGGTGCTCATCTTGCAATTCTTATGATATATATTATGACTTATGTGCCATGTTTGGAAATAATAGTTACCATGTTATTTTTAGAACTGTTTGCAAAATTCTTATATCCTCATGCATGCTTTCTCTGTTATCTGTATGGTATTTCCAGGCTTTCAGTGTTCTAGCTACATCGACAGTTGTTTCCTCTAACCAGAGGAGAAAAAACCTCCACCATCGTGGTGTGATGGAAAACATAGGAAAAGGAGTATGAAGCAAAACATGAAGGAGAAAGGAGTCATTCAGGCAGTAGCTGATTTGCTTTAGAAGTTTCCTCCCTCATCTCATCATTGCTTATCCTTCTTCCTCCTCCTTTCCCCATGTATCCATCATGTTTGTGCTGGTACGAGATGGACTAGGCTCATGCTAATCAGTTAATCAGCTATTTTCAATTCAATTCCTGTCTGTGCTTACCACAGAAAATTAACAGTCCTTGTGTATAAATATGACCCCTGCTCCTGGATTAATTTGATTATGTGAGAATCTCAGTTTTCATTTAAAAATAATAACTTTCTGGCTGCTCTGATAAAACAAGTTTGGATATGTAGTCTAAATATTCCCTGATGGTTTCAAAATCAAAAGATAAATATGAAGAACATATGAATCTCTTAATAATAAAAAATAAATGTCCTCAAATCTTTACTCTGATTGCTTGAGATTGAATATTTTGAGATCAGAACATTTCCGATTTTGAGTCAGTGCTGGATCAGCATTCTCTGAAAGCCAAATCTTTCTTAAGCAGCTTAATTTGGGTCCACAAATAGAGAACTCATGTTCATTAATGACTGTGGGTATCTTAACCTAGAGTTTCCCTTGGATATCGTCACGTATGCAAAATGCCTTGTGTAGGCTTGCTGCACTGCTGATTTCATTTTGGTACAAGTTCGATTTCATCCATTCTACTGTGAGAGGGGATTTTGCCTGTGAGTGACTGGCTGCTCTATATTAGAGCAGTGCTTTGATTTTGCATATGTAAAAAAGAAGAACAAACTTCAGCCTCTAATCATTGCAAGTTTGATTCTGTTAAAGGTCTGATAAGTGCTATAACTTTTGTAGCAATGGCTTTATTAGGAATCTAGCTTAACAGCAATGAATTTTTATTTAACTGAACTTTAAGTTTCCTCTAGCCTTATGGCCCAGGGAACAGTAAATCTGTTTAGAACCAAAGCCGGGCTAGTTTGTAAGGAAGTATTTTTTATAAAACTTCCTCATTGGAACATCTTCTGTTGTTAAATTTATCTATTACAGGTGCGATACCACTGACATACATAGAACTGTGAAGATAAATGAAGTGTATGCTAATAAATTAAAATGTGCCAGAGAACAGGTCCAGGCACTGGAAGTTGATTGTCTATGTGGGTAAATTGCTAGGATAGGATCTAACATGATTTCATCTAGGTTAATTAACACTCTCAAATAGTTTCTAGATATGACTTGTTTATTTTGAAAGTTTACTGGTGCAGAAACAGCCTAATCCATGTGTGGACAGAACTTGAAGTTAGTGAATCTTTAGCAAAGGGCAATTGTAGCACTATGTTAGAAACTGTTGAGGGATAAGCTGCGGAGAGTAAATAATCTGAAGAAAAATTGAGGACCTGTTTAGCAACTTCTGATTATCTTCCCATATATTATGCTCTTTCACAGATACAGAGGATCTGTGAAGGGTTATTTCTATAAAAAAACCCAAGAATCTAAGGATGGCAGGCTAGGCACTGCACCAGTCTAAAGCACAATTTGCCTGAAGCTAAAGTTGAACGTTAAGACCTCTAGGATATGTGCTGCTTTCAGTGCATACTAGTTCTGTTCAGCAGGGAGCAAAGTATGTTGCAGGTATCTCTCAGGCTTAGTTTGAAAAATGGTGGAGAGTTTTTGCAGTTGAGGATGGAGCAACTTTCAGCAGTTTTCAGAGGAAGTCCCCTGTTGTTTGTTTGTGAATTAACATTCCTGAAAATGCTGCCAGCTTGAATATCTGTAAAACAGAAATAAAAAAATCATTCCTTACCAATTGGCTTTCTGTTGAAACCTTGAGGATCAAGAAGATGAAATGCAAAAAGACATCCATGTCCTTCCAGTTTCCAAATGGCTGAATACTGTTGTAGTCCACTGAAAGATTAACCCTGTGAAATGTGTTGTTTTCACCATTAGGAAGGTGAAGTTAATTTCTTATAGTTCTTTTATCAGTGTTCCCTGATAATCTTTGTGTGCCTCTGTAACATCAGGTTACATATTATTTTTTGTAAGCCCTTGTCTCTGGAATGATGATGAGCTTAGAAGAGTAATTTGTTATTTCTGTTGGCAAGTTACAGGGAAAGTCCTCCTAATTTTTTTCTTCTGGGGCTACCCATCCAATTAGTCTGTGAGAATTAAAGCTTATGGTTTAATTCTGTTCAATAAAAAGCCCTAAAGTGCAGTGTTCTTTGAATATTGCCGTTGTTTAGACACTCTTTATGCTTCTGTGTTGATACTTTCATCCTAAGGTTGAATGTAAGTTTTGTGAAAGTCCTTTATTTTCACTGTTTAGTGTATTTAGGCAAGGTGCAGGGAATACTAGAAAAATGGTAAAACAAAGTACGTATGACAAGAAAATGAATTATCTTATCTGGCTGTGATCTTTGAAACAAAAGTATAAAGACATTGGAAGACAACTTGAGAACTCTGAAAATATTACTTTCATTCAAGTCTGTCTTAGCTCTAAAAGTTTAATTTTAATATATTGAAAGCCTCACCATTTGAAATGATAACTATTTCAAATATCATATATGTCATTCATTCTTTAAATGAAGGCAGCTATCTGGAATAGGGCAGGGTTAGTTGATTTGATCTTGCATGATGTTTCATAATTTTTCTGACGGTTCACTCATCTCAGATGGCTGTAGATCATGTTAGTAATACAAGCTATAGCTAATGAGGTTAAAACCTTGTATGGCACTGGTCATATTACTCCCACTCTGGAACCTCCCAACAATTTCCTTCCTAAAACCCCTCTCTTGGTTTGTGAGGTGTGAACATTCAATCTTCCCAAATGCAAACAACTGAGTCCATGGCACTTCCTGCTCCAGTGGCAGATAACCCTGATTTTCCTTTCTCATTGACTGTTGATAAATGTTTGATGCCAGCTGGGATTAGTACTGTGCTATGCCTCCCTGCTAATGAAAAATATTGCTTTCAGAGAACTCACAAGGGAGTCCCATGTTCTTAATTTGACCTGGTTTATTCCTCACCAGTTTCTGTTCAACAGGAAATAAAATAATGCACATGCTGAGAAAACCTCTTGGTTTTCTCCCTGGAAAGTATTTTGTGTACAGAAACCTGTATTTTGAGTTCAGGCAATTTCTTTTCTGCTATTGTTGAAATAAATCTTAGTGATCAAGAAATGAATGTGGTCATGCCAGTGGAAATGACTGGAAATATTCTGTTGTGCGTCTGTATATTTTATTTTGTTTGGAGGTTGTAGAGCTCTTTTCCAGGTTATAAATACAACCCTTTGAGGTTATATACACCACCCTGATTATACAATAGTGATAAGCGTATATTATCACATTTTCTTTATGCTGAGGAAAGTACACTGGGATGAAAGTGCATTGGGATGTGAAAAATATATTATTTAGTTTGAAAACTGAGCAGCTTCTAGTCCTTGGGAGTCATCTTGTCATGGAAGGAGTAAAGCCAGGCTTCTACTACTTTACTGGACAGAAATAATCCTTATGAGCACCAGCAATGCTAGAATATTGCATTTCCCTGTAAGCCTTGTATTCCTTAAAACTCAAAGTCTCCTTGATTTGGATTTTATGCAATGCTTTGCATAGGTGTTCTGTCTTATGTCCTCCTGTATACTTGTGCAAGGATATATAATTTAGTCTTAAGCCTCAGCTCATCCATTTGCTTCAGCAGACCAGAAGATTTCCCAGAGCCCAGATGCTCTGTAGAAAAGACAATATTTTACCTGCGAGTAGGTAGCCATGGTGGTGGGAAAAGGACTGTTTAACTGAAGTAAACTTCAAATGGGCCAACTTTTCAATTTCCATGAAAATAGTGGGTAATATTTTGCTAATTTTGTGTCATGTCTCAAATTTTCAAAGAAAAATGGAAGAAATCTGTCCAAAACAGAGTAAGCGTCCTCTGGGAAAGCATTTCCATTGCTGGTGGAAGATGGAAGGTGCTGGGACCGCTAACTCCAAGTCAATGAGGGCTATTGCAGGATGGGTTTTCTTTTGCATTTTGTGCTCCTATTCCCTTCTTCATTGAACGCTGGAAATGGAAGAGCAGTTATGTTTGTTCTGTTACTGTGGTTTCCGATGACGACAGTTATTTAACAGTTTTAAAACAGTCTGAGGAGTGATGGCTGTAAAGGACAAACTCTGTCATGAGTGGATATGGCACTACAGTGTGTTGGTAAAATATTCATTTTAGCGAACAGATTGCTTCTTGTATTGGGTGTAAATGTCCAGGTTTTGGTAGCGGGAGGGTTGCAGGGGTGTCCTCCTTGAGGAAGAGGCAGGGGTTGCCCTGTGTCAGGCCCAACTGGATACAGCCAGTTCTGGCAAAATGTATGTAATAAAGGGCAAAACATGGCAAGTGAGGAATGGGGAAAAAAATGTGAGGAACGGCCTAGAAGCCTGAAGATCAGCCAGGAAGGTGAGTTGGGGAAAATGGGAGGGGAAGAGGAAGGTGGTGTTGTGTGTGTTTCTCACTATCCATTATTCACACTATAGTGAATTGTACAGGTCGGCTTTAAAAAACCAGGCTTCAGGTTTCAGTAGAACTGTAAAAAAAAAAAAAAAAAAAATTGGTTTATGCAAAATGTATATTCTGTTGCATTTTTACTCTTTTTTCCCCCTTCTAGATAAACATCATGTCAATGGAAACAGAATGGTAGAACCTTTCCCAGAGGGAACACAGATGGCTTTATTTGGTAAGACATCAGTTTTAAAATAAAAGCTCTAAACTGTATAATGTTAATGCCTGCCAAATTTCTTAATTTCAGCCTGAGTCCTGAAAGTTTTAGAATCTGGGCTGCTATTGCGATTTTCTAATCACTAGTCAGCTAAAGCCACTGATCATTTTGAGAGGTACGAACCCCAAAGGAGGTATATTAAAAGTATTTTTCTTAATTAAACAGAAGATTTGAACTCATATTTTGTTCCATACAAATTCCCAAATTGTGTGGTAATTCCAGTAAGATCATTTATTACTCCAAAAACTATCTTATCAATTGATGACTGCAAAGAAAGCATAGTGAGTGTTAGCTTCTGTATGGAGCAAACGTTTCTGTAGTTGCATGGCAGAAGAGGAGGAAGGGTTTGTGGATGACACTGTTCAGTTGCGGTCATGATTTCTTCAAGTTCTCTTCAGAGTTCCTCTAATCCACTCTTATCTTTCTGCCAGTATACCCTTGTCTGTGGGTTTTCGGAACATAAAAGAATTCTTGGAGGTATGGAATAAGAAACTGTTTGATAAATTTTTTTCAGCTAATAGAAAATGATTGTATGTTGCTTTTTAGGTTTTAAGGTCAAGATGTATTTAGAGATTCTTCTTTGAGTTTCTTAGAGCAGGCAGGGTCAGAGAGTTCTGGTACAATCTCATGTTGATGAAGTCTTCACTGTTTAAAATCTTGTAAAGGTCCTCCTTTATTTCCTGTGGGATGGTCAGATCAGTTTTCCGGTGCTTGTGGTGGGTATTGGTGTGAGTGCTTCTACTGGTTATATCACAGTTAACTGTACATGATCTGTAAAATTTCATAGAAAGTAACATCCTACCTATGGAATTTTATTGAAAGAGTGCAAAATCATATTAAACAGCCTACTTTGAATCATTCCTGAGGAACTCTATTATATTCATATCAAGCTTGGTAACTTTAATAATTTTTAAATTGCCCTAGGTTTTCCACAAGACTGTGATTGCAAATGTTGGGCTAGGTGGTGAAAACTCATGCTGCTGCCATCTGTGCTGTGAATAAATGGAAAACGTACATGTTCTTAGGTTTACTATTAGACCTGAAATATAATTATATACAAACATGACTCTGATGATAATTGTTGGCATTTGTTGGCGTTGGCATCACGTGCTGATATGTGGTATGGAAAAATGGAGCTACCTGTTGCTGCCTCCAAGGGGGCG
Source organism: Loriculus beryllinus (assembly GCA_039877255.1). NCBI lineage: Eukaryota > Metazoa > Chordata > Aves > Psittaciformes > Psittacidae > Loriculus > Loriculus beryllinus. The sequence continues at coordinate 27,062 of JBCJKH010057694.1, forward strand.
GCATTTGCTGGCCCTGTGTGGATGGGAATGAAAGGAAGCAGTCAAAGTAGAAAACAATTATCTGTTTGCAATTGTTCTTCTCAGACTGTTACTCATCCTGTTGTTGTATATTATTTTGTAGGGGAGAAGAAACTGAGCTGGTCTGAGCTGGTAGACTTTCTGACTTCGCCTTAGCAAGACAGGGCTTCTTACTCTTCTTCACCAGAAACACCCTCTAATTCTTTAATTGGGCTTGCACAGGGACAAGTCTCAAAGAGCTGTAGTTACTAAGAAGTAATCCCTCTTCTTTTAAAAGATCTACAAAAGCTAAAAGATGGTAAATAACCATATGGTTTTGTAGATATAGCCTACTTGCTGTGAATTTTCCTACTGCTTGGATAGTTTTAGATTCACCACTAAAACTAACAGTATGAAACGTAATGTGGGGTCGTAAACACTAATCCTTTTACCTGCTCGCAAAATGCAGTTAGATTGCATTACATAGCCCCATCTTCTGCAAAACATCCTTTGAGATGCTTTTACTGATGCTGCGTTATTTACTTTATGAGAGGACTTTTTTGTTTTGATCAAGTACAGGTGAATGCACACGGGTCGTTGTTTTTGCAGGTTTCCCGTTTATAACAGAAGCTTGTAGTTTTCAAAAGACTATTAAAATGATCTTGAGATTCTCCAGTTGTCTGTTAAGGATCATTCAGCTGCCTAATACGCACCTATTGTTCATTAGAATAAAGAAATGCGCCCTTGTTTCTACAATGGTGAAAAAGCTGGATTTCAAGGGTGGGGGTGACTCTTTAATGGAAATCTTTTAATGCTAACCACCCAGTGACCTCTTAATCAAGTTTCCAGCTAATATTGAAGCATTAAGAGCATGGGAGGTACACTAGCACCACTCACAGCCTCGCTAGACTCAGTTGCTCTATCAAGAATCATTGTGTCCCTTGAAGTAAAGAGAGGGGTGTGTTCCCTAGTTAGGTGGCTGAAACTGATGAAATTCTAGGTGTTATCTGTCTAGGGCTTGTAAAGTAGAAACCATACAATAAATGCCCATCCATAAAGCTTTCTTGTAGTTTTTGTGGCTATAGATATTTTCAATCACAAGTACTTTGCCTGTAGCGACTGATTTTGACCAAAAACCTAACAGAAAGTCAAAACATAAACAAACATTAGAGTTTTTTTCATTATTAACATAATTGATAATGTTTTGAAAAGAAGCAATTTAGGGTTTAATATCAACTTCTGGATAGAGGTGTAAAAAAAGGAAAAGAAATGTTTCAAAGCTGCAGAACATACACATCATTCAGTAAACTAGTATGTCCATCAGTGCCATTGTAATCCCTTGCATATTTAAAACACCCTTAAACACACTGCTGTATTTTGCTAAGAAATATTTCTGGTCAGTATTTAATATTTTTAAGTGCATATTTTTGTTATCGACTACTGCTATTGGAAGACTCCCAGAGCAGCTATAAATTCACTCTGCTTTATATGATATCTTATTTCTCTAAGAGGAAATTTTATGTGTATGATGTGTTAATAGAAGAGCTTTTACTTACCTATAGTCAAATCTGGCAGTAGTTCAGATACTTAATTATGACACTTTTTAAATATAGGACTTAATTGTGTTGTATTTACCTGAGATATACTGACCAGTAATGAGATAATTGGTTTCTTTTTGTAAACAAAATATAGATAAAAGTAGCATGTTAAGTAACTGGTAAGATCTAAGTACAGACATTTCTGAGTTGGCAGTTCTGCTCTGCACTTACTAGGCGGCAGCATGTTCTCTATAGCAACTCTATAGAGACGTATTATTGTTGTACTTTGAGTGAGTTATTATGTCCTTTTGAGACTCAGGTGTAGCCTGTGCACTCTCACAGTTCCCATTGCTTCCAAAGGTTGTTTGAAATCTACAACAGGATTACACCGAGATTGCCCAATTAGTCCCAGCAGAGCCAAGGGTTTCTCAGCCATTGCATGTGGTGTTTTCAGTTGCCTCTGCATTGTGGCACCACAGAAGACCTGTGTAGCTTATGTGATTGGAAAGCTGAGCTCCTCAAACAAGATCTGCTCTTGGGTGGTTCAAGTTTTTCAAATAAAGGCTTGATGGGGGCAAATTTTCAACTAAAAGAAAATAATTTAAGGTGAAAAAGGGATGATGTGTTTCATAACTGATCACTCTATTTAGAGTTCCTTTTACTTGTTCCTGAAACAGCTACTGCTGGCCATGTAAGATAAGGAAGTATGTTAGGAAGTCCTGGTCCAACTGAGTTTTCAATTACTATGTTTTTATGATAAGCTCTCTACACCAGGAAAAGGAAATAATAGGAAACAAAGTTTGGACCCCAAGAGAAATACTTTTTTAATAGACAGTAAAAGTAGAACAATTTTTCTCTGTTGCTCAAAGAAAGGAAAGAAAACTTCAAACCAAAAGGAAAAAAAATTTAAGCCATGTCAGAAAATATTATCTCTATTATCTAAAGAGAATGTAAGACTTCATGGTATTGAAGCAAGTGTGCTGTGAACCAATTTGTAGGAGAAACTTCTACAGCAATACTACCAGATGTTACAAGGATCATGTTGTAGAAAAACTGAGAGCCAGAGGGCATGTCTTTCAGCACAATTCATGTTTCTCATGTTAATTTTCTTTAAACATATTGGAGAAGTGAAGGAAGTGTACTAATTGGTAGATTTATAAAACACTGAGGCATTAAAGCAGTTCTATGTTCATGAGGTGGTATAAAAATGGACAATGAGCTCTCTGCAGTTCTGGAATATGAAAATGAACCTGTGAAGACATTGTATAACGAAAACGGGTTGGCTGCTCTGTCCCTGAACCAAATTTTAAAATCAGAGTGATTTGGATTGGAAGGCATATTAAGATCGTCTAGTTCCAACTCCCTTGCCATGGGCAGGAACACCTTCCACTAGAACAGGTTGCTCAAAGTACCATCCCACCTGGTCTTGAACACTTGGTTTGTTCTTACCTTTGCATAATTAAAGAAATATATCCTTGTTTCCCATTTTTTTATCTTCCAGATAATGACTTACAGACAGAATCTTTTTGTTGCCTTTTCCAGAGAACTGAAACACAACCCAGTTCCCTTCCCCTGCTATCTGTGCCTGGTCCATCCTTATTGCAACTAGTGCCTAAACATCTTCTTTGTAATCTTACTTGATGTATGATGGTCTGGTATGCTACTCAGGGGTATGTCAGCTCTAAGCAATTGCCAGGGAACTCTTATATATATATATATATATATATATATGTTTCTGATATAAAAGTCTAACCAGGCAAAGCCTGAACTGAAAATTTTCCCCTAAGCCTGTTGTAAAATAAGGTGATAAACACAGAAATAAGTATAATTCTGGGGCCTTTTAAAAATAAAAAAATCTTGGTATTCAGTTTCTCTTGTAATATAGCATATCACAGGCATTACTCATTAAAAGCTGGTGGTCTGATTTGATAGCATCATGCATCAACTTTGTGGTTGTGCATATGGCCAATTGCAGAGCAAGACAGACCCAGATAAATGCAAATAAATACAATGGTCTGCTTGGTCTTTGCCAAGGACATTTCCTGACATTTATAAACACTAATAAAGGACAATAAAATATCCCTAATGCAAAGTGAAAGCTGTCCTTGGTCAACACAACCCTTCAGAACATTCTTTTATTTCAAAAAATCCACATCTCTTTCTTTTTTCTTCTGAAAACAAAAGTAATGTGGCCTTCAAACACAATATCTGTCCTTCTCCATCAGAGACTTGCTTATGTTAATTTAGGTTTCTTGAGGTATATGAAGAATTTAGCCATGTGTGATTTCCACTTAGAGGGGGTATTGCACATTAGTGAAGATTTGGAGGTTTTTAAAAGTAAATCAGATTACAGCTTTTCAGGCAACATCATTCACCTTAAAACAGACATTTAATTATGTTTTGGGGACTTCCTCACTGAAATTAGTAAAAGAGACTGAGTTAATTTTCTTGGATAATTTTTTGGGGATAAGGCTCAGTGATCTGCAGTGTCTCTAACATACGTTTTATTTTCTGTGCAAAAAGCCAGCCAGAGCACCTAGATTACTTCAGTAATGAAAAAGCCTTGCAGAGAAGTAATTTCTTGCCAATGATAAATAGGGATATATCAATGACTAGCATGAACATATGCTTGGCATCATTCTGAGTTGGTTTAAGTTTGAAATAGAAGTAAATTATCCTGTTAATGACTAGAGGCTGCCCTCATCAGCGTTATGCTGCTTTGCAGGAGATATATGTGTGTATGTGTGTGTTTATGTGCTGGGATATATACACATACACATTTACCATCAGCATTTATCCTTTGCTTCCTGTTAACAAAGCACAGGGCATGGTGACATAGCATAAAAAATACAGAACTGTGATGACTTATTGTATTCAACTGTGAAAAATGTGATGCTAATTGTCAGTAGTTACAATGGCAGAGAGAAAAAACATATGAGGAGGTTTTTGGAGGGATAAAATTGTGTTGTTTTGATAATTTTAGACATACTGTGACAT
>JBCJKH010057694.1:31644-46784 GCA_039877255.1 Loriculus beryllinus
AAGACTGCTGTCACAAACTGATAATATTATAGCTGGGGATGTGAGACTGAGCAGATAGGGTCCTATACTAAAAAATACAGATTACTTATTACTGAGTTATTCAGTTTGGGATAATTTAGAGTGATTTTTCTGCTTTTCAGAGTTTTTTCTCACCTGATAATGTTATTGGTGATCTCAAAAAACGTATAATAAGATATCTTGCTTAAAACTGAAAGTACAAAAATCTGCATCTACTTGTAATACGCTTGCTCAGAAACACTCCTGAATCTTGGGGGAGTCAACCAGATCTTTATATTGATCTCATTGGTCCTTTCAAGTCATCCAGCTGGAATTAATCTCAATAGATTTTACATATGTAATCTAAAGTGGTCTTCAAGAATTCCTCGCTAGTCAGGGAAAATGCATTTGGAGGTCAGTTCATAGCAGCTGTCGCATAAAGGAATAAATAACCCTCTGTAGGTGCCTTGTTCTGTCAAATGCTGTCTAAATAACTAGCTTAGACTAGGGGAAATTGATTCGTTTGCACAAATGTGTTGCAAATGTTTTATGCCATTAGAGGTGTCTTTTGAGGACATTTGAGATGTCCACAGGGGCTGGCAGGGATGATACACGTCTCACAGGAGATCCATACTCTTCCGAACTCAGAGGTGAAAGCCAGGTAACTATATATACGACATCCCAAGTGATACTAGATACTGTTGTTTAGGGATTACATCTGCAGATAAATGTAAGTGTAATGTGCATGTGTAATCTTCCGTAATCTCCAGCTTCCTGTGACACAGGTCTACCTTTTGTCATGTGTGCCACTTTTATGCTAGTCCTGTGCAGAACTCCTGCATAAGGATGAATAAGGCAGCTCAGATGACACCAGATGCCTTTGTTTATGCATCATTACTGAACCTTGCATCCCGACTGACTGCTGTGGAAGCTTGGATGAGCTTTGTCAGATGTGAACCCCTATTTGTAGCGATCTCAGTGTAGTTCAAGTCTGCATGCTGAAGCACACTGTAGGTCCCTGTCTCAAGCGCCTGAGGTTAGCTGGGAAGACTTGCTTCTAAAGTATTTCTCACAGAATCCCACAGTGTCCCAGTATATGCCAGGTACATTATTTACCCTTCTATTTAGGGCAATGCCCACATTATTAGATTATTTCCAATGTCAGTCTGTGCTGGCTACTACAGTCTCTCTGTGTCTCTGGGAGACACACACAAGTCTTTTGTCTTTAGAAAAAAGTGAAACCTTCAGCCTTTAAGAGGGCCAGACAGCATTTTGTTCCAGATTATTTTTCCTCTACAATACCACCTGACTTTGCTTTCTGTACAGGACACAGTTTACAAATGAAGGCAAAAATACACTTCAGCATCTACAAGAAAGAAATAATGCGATCATTTTTTCAAGTAAGATAAGAACTAATCACAAAAAAATTCTGATTTGAGTTGAACTGTAAGTAATTTTGAAACAGCCGTAGTTATTTGTTTGTGAGCCAAGGAAAACAGCATGCGATATGTCAGGCTTTGAGATAAAATTTATTGGTGTGTCATTGGCTTAAATCCAACATTATGCTCATAAATAATATAATCCTAGTGTGACACATTTCTGCTTGAACCTTGACTGAAAATTATTGAGAATCACGTTATGAATTATGTAGTAGCAGTCACACATTAAAGTCAAAAGGATATAACTTGAGTGAAATGCTGAAATGTATTTGTAATTAGGTACACTATCTAAAGACGTGTGCTTGCAGAAAGGGCAAGGTGTCTTCCTGTGTATCCAAAGGTATAACACAGAGCCTCGCTGCAGTCTCATGCTAATGGTCACCCAGGTTTTATTGCCTCATTCTTCTGGGATGGAAAGTCTGATGTGGTTGGATGTTGTAACCTGTATCACTCTTATACATGCTGTTAGCACCGTCTTTTGTCTCTTAATTTATACTAGCCCAGTATGATTCAAGGTTCCTGACAAACCTTGACAGTAATACACTGTTCAACGGTATAGCAGGATGAGAGTAACTCAGTGTTATTAACTTGAATGCGCCTGATAAGTCAAGAGAGGACAAACACAGGGCTTTAAACATCAAAATGGCTGTACTCAGGCTCGTCAGATGTGATGGTGTTTATCCCTTTGGTAGATAAAGAGATTATCAATAGTTTTGTTTTCTGGATGCCAGTAAACCCAAAATCTTTTTACTGTGCTGCTGCATTAACAATCTGGGCGTGTTTTTCCAGATGCAGAGGGACTTTTGGTAGGTCTCTTTTCAAACCATTGTCTCTTATGTAGTGTGGTGCTTGACTGTAGTGGTTATTTCTAGTCTACTACAGAAATCCACACCAGGGTCACTACATTGTTCCCAGGCTTTCTTCTGGGAAGAAAGAGAATCAATCTGTTCCCTTTGAAATGAAATCTGCCTGAGGTTCTGGGAATAGTTTCTTCTGGGTGCCACTCCTTCTAGTCATACTGTGAAGCAGAGAAAAGTTTCCCTCCCTCTGCTGTGTATGATCTCCCAGTATTTTCCTAGCAGGCCTCCATGAGTGCAGTACCCACCCTTGGTCTCATGCTACAGAAGATCCACTCCTAATGGACTGACACTGCTTTGAAACAAAACCCTAAATTGAGAAAATATATATGCATGCGTACACACAACACTAATTATGCCTTAGAGCCATAGGCAAAATGTGTTTTGCATGGTAAATGGAACAACAAAGTTGTTGACTACATTTCTCATCTCAGAACGTTAGCTTTTCTTGAATGTCCTAGATCTTATGCCACAGTATATCCTGAAAACAGGGAACAGCAGTGTTGCATTAATAAATGAAGCCAGGCCTTGCACCAGCTGTGGTACGCGCAGAATGAGCCAACTGGAGCTGACCACAGGGTGAGAATTTAGCATCTGTGAAGAATTCATAAGTACTCTTGACTTTGACTTGTTCTAGTAGTTTACCTTCAGATAAAGATGACTGCATATAATAATATGGATTTATACAGATTTTCTCTTGCTGGAAAATGTCTTTTGTATCCTCTCTTCTTGCTTTCATCAACAGACTTTAGAATAGTTCACCAATTCCTTGGTGCGTCTGACAGAACCCAAGTTCATATCTTTATAAGGCATGTGTATAATAGATCTTTTTAAATCTTCAGTAAAATATTGTCTCTTACCTCATTTTTAATGCTACTCTTGGTTCCCTCCAGTTGTTTGTTCCAGACTACAATTATTTATGCTTTACAATGCTGCAGACCAGACCAAGAGTAAAGCAAAGATGTCTGTAACCTTGTGGCAGTTTTTGTTGCTTTAACAGACTTACTATACAAATAATTTCCCAAGAATTCAAGGTACTCTGTGGATCCAAAATGTTTTGGAGCATGTGCTAGAGCTTGCAGAAGTGCTATATTGTTTGCAACCTGAGGCTAGAAGAGTATCTCAACTCATTCAGTTGCATTCTCCCTGGCTGCAGCCTGCTCTGAGTCTAAGGCACTTCACTGACAACTCCATCAGTTGTATTTTGCCTCCAGACTCCCTTCTTGTACACAGTTTTAGGAGGAGGGTAATATAGGGATTTTAACTGATGCGTAAGTGTTCAATTCCTTTCCATGTCAGCCTGTTGTTGAAAACTGGAACAGAAAAGAGAACAAAGCAGGAATTATCATTATGCCTGTGTGTAAACCCATGGTTTTCTATGTAGGGAATACTGTATGCTTTTCTGCAAGCAGTAAGGTGAGAAGAGATCTAACAAAACTGAAAAAAGTTTCATGGGGGCAAAAAGAGTGATCAGGAGTATGGAGCATCTTCTATACAAGGAAAAAAGGGTACACTAGGATTATTCAGTGTGAAAAAGAGATAACTTAATGGACTCTAAGAGAAGTCTACAGAATAGTGATAGCCACAAAGAAGGAAACAGGGAATTGATTTTGGAGAATATCTCCCTGTGTAAAAATAAGGGCCAGAAGAAAGGATCAAGTGAGATCCAGTTTCCAAATGAGTCAGAGGAACTGGAATAAAATAAAAGACTGTTGATCTCCTTGCCAGAGGGTTTTCTGCATACAGAAGATTTCTTGGGTTGAAATGAGGCCAGAAGAAATAGCTGGAAGAAAGATCCACTGAGAGTTATTAAAATCACAGCAGCCTCAGAAATCCTGTAAAAATCAGAGACCAGGACTATAGTACTGGCAAATAGAGTTTGTGCTTGTCCTTTTCTTATTCTTCCCTAAGTACCTCCTGTTCTCAGCTGTGAGATGGTTGCTTATTATTCCGTACACTATATGTCATAGGTCACATATATCATGTGTATATATCGCCCTTATATCACTGTTTTTCTATTATTGATTAATTAAAACTGTGGGCAGTCACATAGCTGGAACCTGTGTGGTAATTTCAAAATACAGCAGTTGCTGAACACCAGGTAAATATATGGTGGAGCTGTCATTGGCTTCCTGTGGAGAAGGAACTTGGCCTACAAGAAAGCTGGAGAGGGACTTTTGACAAGGCCATGTAGAGATAGGACAAGGGGGAATGGGTTTAAACTGTCAGGAGATTTAGATTAAGAAAGAAATTCTTATCTGTGAGGGTGGTGAGGCCCTGGCACGGGTTGCCCAAGGAAGCTGTAGCTGCTCCATCCCCGGCAGTGATCAAGGCCAGATTAGATGGGGCTTTGAGGAGTATTGTGGAAGGTGCCGCTGTCCATGGCAAACCGAAACCATTCCATGATTTTATGATTGTTGAAAATAGTGTTGAAAACTAGGCAAATGCAAGCCACAGCTTTCTTAACTGCCTGTTAAGAAAGATTTATAATGGGAAATAGTAAATTAAAGATACTTGTGAATCTTTTTCTGCTGGACAAGTTTTGGGCAAGTATTGCAATCTTGGCATGCATTCTAGTAATCTCACCTAAGCTGCTTTGAAGTCATATGTAGAAAAAAGCTCCAGAGCCCCAAAAGTAGGCAAAATGACTGATTGCACAGTGGGTGCTGTAAAATAGGCAACAGCTCTCTCTGTATGCATTTCTAGCTTGGCATGGATATGAGAGATGTCTATGCCTCTTTGTTTGGGAAGCTGGTAGGCTGAAGGCATAGCACAGGGGGACCTCTCACTGCTTCCACCCTGGGGCAGCACAGCTCTGTCTATGACTGTGGTACCTGAGTTATCCAGGCCTGCTTGGATAGCTATGGGTATCCAAAATTCATGAGTACAAGGAGCTCTGACCATGGTTTGTATAAGCTAATTTATTATGCACTTCAGTGTTCACTCTATTGCATCTCAGGCTTGTCTGTTGTGTATCACTTCTGAGAATTGCATTATTCTGAAATGCAGCAGTCAGAAGTAATGCGTACTGCATTGCTTTTAAAAAAATGATTGCTGATTCGTAACCTGTGAAGAAAGAGAAAAAGTCTGCTGCATACAGAAATGTTATCTTTGCTTGTTAAAAGCGTTGCTGTACAGCAGCCACATCCGACTTCATGGTAAGGATGGAAATTTCCACCTTGGATGGCTGCTGCCATGGTGCTCCTTTAACAAATGACAGTGTGTATGTCTGTAGCATATTATGAGGCTCTCCCAAAAGTCTTCAAGGTTAGAGAGGCTATTTATTGAAGCAAGAGCATGCTACTACAAACCTTAAAACAGGTAGAAACTGTATGCCTCATGATGTCACTAGCTTAACATTCTGCCAATCACTGCCAGAATGCACAGGATGTTTAGAGGATGTCTAAGAAAACCATGGGGTTGGAGAGTGAGTAGGTTATGGACTTTGCTACGCATAATGGCAGTTCCTTTGCCGAACCCTCAAGGCATCTCAGACACTACCTCAGCATTTATTAAAGTTGCTTTATTTGCAACAGTGGCATACCACGTTTTTTGGCAATGAGTGCATGTCAAGTACTGCATAACTGCTAAATGACTAACCACATACCTCTACCTGTCCCTCTGGATATAAATTAGTTTTTCTGTAACAATCTTCTCTGGTATTTTCTTGTGTAATTGTCTTTTTTGGGGGGTGAATAGGAAAGTTATTCTCTTTTGCAAGTGAGAACATATCATAATTTTATTGGCTACTAACAGATGAGAAAATAACTCTTGAAGATGCTGTATTTTCATGAAGGACATCTGTGGTTCAAAATAGGTGGATTTTAATGATCTTCTGGGTAGGCTTAGAAGGCATTTACTATTTCGGGCTTTTATTGGAAAAGGGTTAAGGGTATGTTTCTTTGGAGCTGGGGAAAGAAGGACTAAAAGGCTGCTTGTTGAATTGGGTTGTTATTTGAATGTAATTATTTTCTGCTCCTGAGCAATTATAGATTATAAATTTAAATAACTGTCAGGGTGCTCACAGCTGTCTATTGTTGTCTAAAATCTAAGGTTATAAGTGAAATAAGCAATACAAGATTACTTTTTCTGAATGTGTCTATGGCAGTTAATTTAACTTAGCAATAGTTATCAAAAAAGGAAAGACAAGCCAAAATTTCTATTCCTTGCGGTAAACAAACTTTGTAAACAAGTTATTATTTTCTGCAGCATAGCCCTAGAAGTGATTCTTACTTTGCTGGTAGCAAAATGTGGTGCTTTGCTTTTATAATAGCAGAATATATTTTGTTTTGCTTCTGTATATTTCAAGCCCCCTAAGGCTGCTGAGAGATTAGAGAGATTTTCACAAGATGAGGGTAAGGCTTCTCTATTATTGCAGAGATGAATTTATATGAAAGATACAGTTTCAAGAGAATCAAATGGATTACACAGCCCTGATGACATCTCTTATTTTATGTGTACATCAAGTTCTAACTTGAGTAGCAGAGCACTAAAGTGCGTCAAATGACCGAGGATGATCTAAAATGAATCTCTGCGTAGTGTTGGAATGCTTAGAGCAAAGGAAGATCACAAAATGATTTGAAAGCCTCAGATCAATGACCGAACTAAAGATGAGATGCTTTGCAATGAAGCAAATAATCAGGTTGATGATAGGACTGTGTAGCTCTATCTCAATCCCTTTCACATATTATTGTACCATAGGTTCTTTTTTTATCCCTAACAGACTTTTGAAAGGTAATATATTAAGAAACTACTCCCTTCTTCAAAGGAGATAGAAAAGTAGCTAGACTGAATTTGTCTGTGCACAAGCTGACATAATTTATTCTTTATTGACTATATCCATGGACATTCCAGTGATTTCATTCAGATTAAGGTTTGGTTCAATTTTTGGACACTTCAGAGGTGTGGAAAGAGCTTCTGATGCTTTTACTCATACTCATCACATTTTCAGGGATCTGATAATTTGTTTTAGAAATTAGAAAGAGTAAACAGTTAAAGGAGACAGAAATTTGACTATAAACCCTGACTTTTTTTTCTGCGTCCTTGGGACACTTCAGTCATTACCTTTTTGTCCAAGAAACATCAGGTCCCTGCAGTACTTCTTAAGACTCCTCTTTAATTGATTAGATATGAAAGGCATGCAATTTTAATCCAAATAGTTTGCACTTAAGGACTTAAAGTTTCTTACTTTGTGAAAAGGACTTCTTTTCTGCAGGTGATATCAATTTTTTGGTGCAATATAGCCTTGTATGTGATTCAGTTGTTCATGGAAACTGATGCCAAATTGATCCAGCAGTGAGCAATCACACAGTTGCATTCCCAAATCCCCAAACATGAAAGAAAACATGTGTTTATTTTTTTCCAAGTCATGAATTGTACAGTTTGTGACAGTTCTCATTTATGTTTATGGAAGTACCCATATGAATGGTCCTGTAAATAGAAAACTAATCTTTTGGGGCAGTTACTGTTTTGTTCTGTATTTGTACCTCAAATCCAGCAGAATGGAATTCAGATTTGTGCTGAAAGCTTTTATGTGCTGTGGTTTTGAAAATAGAAATAACACTAATGGTAGGAACCAGCCTGAGACAGTAGATCTTTTGAAGTCTGCATTCAGGCTTGCAGTCCCGAAGCTTCCTTCTCTTCTCGATTTTCCTGGTTCTACACCTGTGTAAATATAATAGAATCAGTGATTTAGGCAATGCCAGGTAAACTGAACTAGTTCAATTTTATGAATGAAACTCTATCAAAGAACAAAATAAACTTTCATAAGATGTAAGTCTTCACGAGTAAGACATTGAACTTTTTCTTGGATGGCTATTTATTGTTGAATCTTTCTGTCCTGTGCCAGATCTTCACTGGTCCTGTCCTCAACCTAACAAATATCAGGATCACCATTTGATAGATATGGCTCAACATAAAGCAATCACAGTGTTCCACTATATTTTCTGTATCTTTGGAAGCAGTTCTTTTTGTCTTATTTTCCGTGTTATTGTATTATATTACTATATTCCTATATATTACTATATTCCTATATTCCACGACAAAATGGAATTTGCTACATTTTACAAATGCAAAGTTTTACTGAACCAAAATATGGGAAGGAAAAAGTTAAAAAAGACATGGTTTTATCAAGTTGTGTTTCTGTCACCAAATAGTCATGGCATGTGAAAGAGAGATTTTAAACAAAGACCTGTTAGTTGGAATCCTTTGGTATTTTTCCAAAAGGGATTCTTTGCTTTGCTTTGGGACCACTCATACCTCAGTTGTGGAGTACTTAAAGGTAATAATTCATAAATTATGGTTCATATGAGGCTTAATTATTGTGTGCAAAAAGCTTTGATGTTTTTGGATTAAAGCAGCCAAATATGTATGAATTACTATTTAAGTATTTGCTTTCTAGAGGAGGCAGAAAACATGGTTCCCACATCCAAATGTCTGCTGCCAGGCTTCCTCCTGTGCCATATTCCCACACTGGTGTCTTTTTGGGGTGGGAAGTAAAGCCTGTGAATTGTATGTATATGTTTGGGGCTAATAAACCCTGCACATCTTCCAACTCCTTTTAACCTTTCTCTCCTAATTAAGAAAATGCTGAGTGTGATTAATGCAGAACAAATAGACGCAGAACAGTGATTAGGAATAAAGCATGTCCCACAAGATGACGGAAAAAGGCAAAGCTGCAGAAGTTTTTGGTTTTTGTCACTCTTGCAAGGACTGCTTCTCTTCCTGGTCACATTTACGAGTGATTCACATTGTTAATCCTCATTATTTAGACCCAAGGCTCTGAACGGTTCAGGTGTAGCGCACAGTTATGTTGCAAGGTTGTACTTCCAGCTCTCCTTTTACCTCTTCTCCTTCTAGTGTGCAATGATGACCTTTCAGATCAGTATAAATGATTTTTTTGAGTGGGCCATATCTTCCAGTTTCTGGGAATTAGAGGCAAGACGTTTTCCAACAGGGGATTTTGATGATGGAATTTTCTTATTATGTGGCCTTGTCAGAGAACAGTTTTCTTGATGTCCAGGATAAAATTGGTTTAAATATTCCTGCTTATTGGGTGGGGAAAGAATACTGAGGCAGTGAATAAGGCCATCTTTCAAATTACTTTAATACACTGACTTGTGTATATCCCTGCTCTCTGCTGGTTAAGATCAAAACTGCATTTAAATAGGAATATTTGAAACCTCTCATACTGTGACTGTGAAACTTAGAGCAACTGTGGTTTGTGCCTTATTAACATTCTTGATATTGGCTTCAGATTTATTTAAATCCTGTTGATTTTGTATTATTTATAACTTGTAACATGCTTTTATGATGGATTGAATAAACACATTTCAAGACTCATTTTCTATCTCTCTATTGCTTTTCCCAGTTTGAATGCTGTTGTCTCAAAGGGATTTTCAAAAGTCATACTTGTACTTATGACATGTTATGCATATTTTCCATGCTGAAAACATGGCAGTTTTTCTCTTGACAGTAAAATATTCCTTTTCTATTATGATAGTCTGCTTTTCCTTTTACAATAATTCTAATCTGTTGTGCAGATTTTATACAAACATGCCTACATACACAAACATGTGCCCACACGCATTTTGAATGTCGGCAGCTACCATACAGGCATAAATGAATTGCCTGACCATTTGGTAATTTGAATGAACATGAGGCTTCTGCTTCGCCTATGGTAGAAGAAGCAAACCCAACAGTTTCTCTGGGAATTCATGCAGTGTGAACAGAACGCATCTTGGCAAAATGGTGAGCCAAGAAATTCCTCTTTAGTTGCTCTGTTAGGCAAACTGCATTTTAAATTTCTCGCCGAGGGCTTTGTTTGACTTGCCCCAGACAAGCTGTTCAACATATTTATCAACCCTGTTGTAGCATTAGAGCCAACGCTTATCTAGGAAGATCATCCGCTTAATGCCATCTGTCATCAGGAGTTTTTATTTCTTTCAGCTGAGTTTCTTCTCCATTTCAGTTTTTTTTTGTTTGTTGTTTTTTTTTTTTGTTTGTTTTTTTGTTTTTTAATATTCTTCCCAACTATTTCTTACTTGATTGTTTTTCTCAAATATTCTGTGATTGCTCAAATATTCTCTGGTTGCTCCATATTAAACCCCTAAAGACATCAGTAATACATTTTACTTGAAATCGTGATTGATAACATTAATCCTATATGCATCCAGATGGCTTACCAAAGCACCCTACATATTGCAGTGTTATGTAAAAGATGATACTGCATTTCAGTCTGAATCTGGAATTCTTTCCAGATTCTCAACAAGAATTTGAAAAAAGTCAGAACAAAGACTCGGGGGTAATTTCATGCTGTATTTTCATCTTGGTGCCTGTGAGGCCATAGCTTTGATCATTTTAGACTTTCAGGCCCTTATTAACTGTTGTGTATGCACACAGACAGAATGAAAGTTTTCAACAAAGCTGTATTCACTAGCTTTATGTGTGATTGTAAGATCCAGTTGTACTTTTGAATTTCTGTCCACAGTAACAGTGAACCCAAGGGACTGGCATAGTTCCCTGCAGACACCAAAACTTAGTTTTCTGAAAGTCTGGTTCTATTGAGCTATGTAAAGTAAAGAAGAACTGTTGTAGCCAGGCATACAACCTCTGTGTATGGATTAGATACAGGCTGGATGTTTTCCTGGGTTTCCAGGATGTCCTGTTCTCCTTATTGTCCAAACTGAGTGTTTGTCTGTGTCCCATTACAGCTTTCTTGCTGCCTGCTTGCCCATCTTCTCTTTGCAGGAGAGAACGCAGTGGTGCCTACCAAGGTCTCATCCTGACCTTTCACAGGGAAGCCAAGGTATCCACTTCAACCTGTGAAGTACTAAAAATTAGTGGTCCCCACAGCTTCAGACCACATGGCATAAATATCTCTTTGGCTCAGTACTTAGAAATAGAAGTACTTGGACTGACTTCAATCAGTCAGCTGTACCAACTGCTCCACACAGTTTTTTTAAAAGAGAAAAATGCCAATCACACTCAGTATTTGGCATAAATGTACGAAATAAGCATTATTATATAGGTATATAACTTGCTGAGGTTCACTCTATTCCTTCCAACTGGGGGAAAAATCATTTCAGTTCAAAGCAGCTGAGCATTTCCTTCTCCAGATTTTATAGAGGTAACTAAATCAATCGTATTCAAAATTTGGGCCAAGTCCTATACCGGCCAAGAGAAGCAGGGCTACTGGCAGCTGTGTCTTCAGCTCCCAGAGAGATGCTGGCTCGAGCCAGACACACTGAGGTAGGCCGGTGGGATGTACTGTTGGCTGTCCTTATTGCTTCAATGTATAGGAGCAGGCTTTGCCCCCAGCTACTTTTGGCTGGGTACTGAGCAGCTGGCAGAATCATCGCTTTCAGGGTTTCAGAACATAAGCTGGCACAAGAGCCAATCTCCTCTGTCTACTGTGCTCCCGAGCTTTGGAAAGATCCTGTCCTGCTGCTTACTGTGATCTGGGGTTAGGGAAGAGGTTTCTAAAGGCACTTTGCTCTTTGTTCTCAGCAAACAAGCACGTTTTATTTTTCTGAGTATATATTTAAAACTGACATTTTCCCCTTTTTAGTGAAATCGTACATTCTAAAATCCTGTTAACAGAAGGAGGAGCAGGATCCATATCCTTTGCAATTCATCTTCTGCAATGAAGCTTTGCTATCAACCTGGCATTGAAAGAGCTTCTTAATCTGCTGCATGGAAAAGTGCCTTGAAGTGTGGGTGTACGGATTGCAGGCGGTGGGCCAGAAAAGACTTGGCATGCCAATGAAATAATGCATTCATTCTTCAAAGTATGACAAAAAGTCTTCTGGATGTCCTGTTGGACTGTGGGGAGGGAGAATGCTAGTAAATAAAGCTGGCAGGAATGAAAGGTCGTTGGGTAGTCAGACAGCAGTCAAGTTGTGTGTGCACCTGATGCCAGGCAGAGAAGGTTATGCCACAAAGGTAAAGGACAAAGGCATTAACAAAAATGCTCTGCAAAGGAAAATACCACATACATGTACATGTTTTAGAGAAAATATGAAAAATTGACAGTATATGAAAACAATACACCTGCAGTGGGTTTCTTTAAATGGAAAGCAAAGAGTTCCTGAAGCATCAGCCTCTTTCAGCAACTATAGAGTTCACTACTTAATAGGCTTTAATTAGTAAAGAATGGGTACATCTTGTGAGGTTTTAGTTTGAGTTAGGAATACCCTTCTGATGCAAATGCATAATGGAACATCAGGGTACCTGTGTGGAAAGCAAGTGTTACTCAAAGACATGATAGGAACAGACATTGGACAAGGGGATCAGAACAAAGATGAGCAAAGGTCACCTTTGCAGGATCATGCTGTTTCTTGTAGGATTGGAGGAAACATCTTAAACATTGCATCATTTTCAAACAAGTTTTCCAGTTTTTTATTTTTGGTTCTGTGTCGTGGCTATTGGATGCAGTACACAATATAAAGAATCTAGCAACATTGCAAGCTATGAACATTATTATGAGGGTAACTTTGTAGTTAGTAATTTGTTTTATGATTCATCTATCTTATGCTGCAGAATCAATTTCTACAACTGAGCTAGTCATGCTAGGTTCTTTTTTATAGTTGTGGAAGAGAAATAGGCAACTTTCAGACAGAAATCACAGCATTTTGGGAGATTTGATTTAACTGCAGATTCAGAGACTTTCAGGTTTGTGTAATGTCTGCATGCAGGTTATGGACTTGGTTCTGTTGACTTAAAGTGTGCAAACAGGTACATTGGAGATGTCCAGGGAGCATTTTATCTGTCCTCAGGATGTCTTTCAAGAAAGGCATATGTCTCTCCCAAGTCCTCTGTCATTTATGTCGACACCTTGTGTACATAGATGTCTTGGTTATTCTGAGGCATCTCAAATGACCCTTGATGTCTCTATTTAGGCAGATAAATTAATCCCTCAATGAATGAGCTCCTGTTTCTGTCGATGGAGACCTAGTCAATACGGTTAACATAATCTTAAAAGCTATTCATCTCACTAGAAAGTAAACACCTGGGATTCAGTTCTGCTTGGCTTATTTCTGAGTATTTCAGAATTATTACAGATTATCCATAGCAATGGGATGCATTTGTCTCTTATCAGAGTAACATTTTGCTTTCATTATTTTAGAAAAATACTTCAGCTTGTGCTAACTATTTTTTACTAATATAAAAATGATCTGGGTTGCCTATGGAAACAAATGTTCTTTGGCTGAGTGTAAGGCTGTGTACAGAAAGTTGTTTAGGAGATATATACATGTATGTGTATAGAAAGAGGATAGTGTGAGCAAATGGATGTGGATGCTAGAAAGGAATAGGAGTTGTAGCATGTATTCCTGGATTGTATGATTAATATTATTTGTAGGGATGAATGAACATTTAAAGATTGCTATTTGAATCTGTTTGGTTTTGAAGTTCAAAAGCAAAATATCTTTAAATACCTTTTGAAATCCCAATTAAGAGTCAGTCAAAATCCATTACTAAGAGAATAGTTTTTGTTTTACAAATTAGCCATTAAAAAGTGACAAACATCTCAATGTTTGAAAAAAATCTTCAATGCTTGAACACTCTTCTGCAATACCCATTGTGTTCAAATAATACTTTTCCTGGGAACATGAGTATGTTCCCCAGAATTTCCCTTTTTTTTTTTTTTTTTCTCTTAGGAATGCCTTTGGAATCTCTCTATCTAACTCTAAAGCTGCACTCACTTCACCAGTACTGGGGATTATGCAAATCATTCCATGAATAGTTTAAAATCACATTCATGTTTTCTAGTTTCAAATTATAATATGAGTGCCTTATTTTGCTTTTATGTTTCTTTTCCTGATTTTTTTTACTAGTTTCTTTTTTCCTTTGAGTTTCATTTAATTATTTAATTGAATTATTTTAATTATTTATTTCTTCAGTTTTCTTACTAGAGTAGTAATAATTAGGGAAAGGAAACTTTTTTGTACTGCAAGACTATGCAGTCTTGAACTGAGATTATTTTCCTATTTTAGTAATCATTGTTCGTGTTAAACATGTCTTGAGGCATCCAATGCTCTGCAGAACAGACACTGCATGAGTTGATGTGTCTTAACTCCAGAATATTATGTGGGGTTTTATTGTTAATACTTCTCTCCTTATGATAATTTCTCTGTAGAACGTGGCACCACTTTAGCAGAATAACAAACATCAGCTGCTGAATGTATTAATACTGTGGAAAGCTATTTAGTATTGTATTGTTGTAAATTACGTCCCTTTACTAGCAGGTTGTTTCATTATGACAAAGATTTCAATTTTATCTGTTCTCATGGATGTGAGGATTTATTCTTTGTGAAAGGTGCCAGCATACTTACAAAATGATGAGAATAGTTCACCAAGAGGATAAAATATCTGTCTCTGAGAGGAAAAGGAGCAGAATGAATTCAGACATAAACTGGTAGAAGAAAAGGTGACAGAAACTGTGATGAGGATGTAGGTAACTTGATGAAATCGACAGGCCAGAGAGGGCTATCAATAAGAGAATCCTAGTTAACAGTTATTGATCAAGGAGAGTCAGTGACCACTACCCTGATGATCAGTAATTTGAGGCAGTGCAGTTAGGGATTTATTGGACATTAAATTTTTTGAAATAAATAGGAAACAAATGAGCATTTCTATTTTGTATTTGAAGTTGGGCCTATATCTGAACTCAGACCTTAATTTTGGGTTACTCATTTGAACACAGGTGTAGGCACAGGAACATGTGAGAAAAATTTTGGGTCTATAATATTCCTTGGTGTAAATTAAATAGCTCATTCACCACCCCTTGGCATGTTTGTCCAGACAATTTTAGTTTGATAAATTTGCTACAGTGTCCTTTCTTTCAAGG
>JBCJKH010057699.1:0-23388 GCA_039877255.1 Loriculus beryllinus
TGCAGAGTTCTGCACCGATGTGACTAAACCAGTCTATAACTGCACTTGAACTGAGACCATTGTGGATGTGAGTGAGCCCACTTTATGGCAGGGCTCTGAAGACCACTACTTTGGCCAGGATAGTGCTGGTGCTTCTTCACTGAGATTAAATGGAACCCTCACTTGTTTCTTATCAGACTTGGTCCTGCTCACAGGCAGAGTTGCTGGTCTGGGAAACAGCTGACTTTACTCCATCTGAAGCAATTGGACAAGGGGTGATGATAGCTTTAAGCTAAAACAGGGGAAGTTCAGCTTAGATAAAAGGAAGAAGTTCTTACTGTGAGGGTGGCGAGGCACTGACACAAGTTGCCCAGGGAAGTGGTGAGTGCTCCATCCCTGGCAGGTTGGACAGAGATTTGGTTGACGTGGTCTAATGTGAGGTGTCTGTGCCCATGGCAGGGGGTTGAAACTGGATGATCTTAAGGTCCTTTCCAATCCAAACTGTTCTAAGAAGATGCTCTGGCAGGGCAGAAGAGAAGAGTGCTGAGAAGTAGCCTCTAACATGTATTTCCAGCACAGCTGACTCACTCTCACTCCCGAGGGCAGGCCCTTTCTGCTCAAGCATTCTGCTGCACCAGCGGAGCTCCTGTTGTTTGCCGTGACTCATTCAAGAGTACATTAAAGCAGGTCTAAGACAAACTGAGAGGCTAATCATTCCCGGGCAGTGAGAAGATAGAAGCTATCATAAAAACCATTGTTGGCCGCTGTTACAGCTGCTTTCCTGATCCAGCAAAGCTTAGTTGAGGCAGAGGATCAGCGTGATAGGACACGGGGGCATGACTCAAACTTCTTGATGCACCTGCGGGGTTGCGTCATCTTCTTCTGTGCCCCTTGTTTTGCTAGAGACAGTCAGCTGCACCTGCCTCATCCCTATCACTGTTTCTGCTGAGCAAGGAGAGCAGTCTTGCCTTTTGGTGCTCCCTGTCCTCATCCACCTGGGCACTGCAGTTTCACCCCACACCTCTTACCTTGCCTACTCACTTTTACCTCGTCTAAAATACATGTTGGTCCACCACATGCCACCTGATATACCATCATAGTCCAGTGTGCCCATGCCAGTAGATCTGTTGTGCTTGCCTACTATAATACAAAACCCAACCTAGAGAGAGCATTAGCAGAGGCAGGTTTTTCATGTTTAGAAAACTGCTTGTCCTGTCCCTACCACCTCCTTACTGTGCATTTGACCTAAGAACAGTCATGCAAATCCTAGCTCAGGTGTGTTTTGAAGGGAGTATGGTTAGCTGAGGGTTTCCAAAAGAAACCTCTAAGGCTGCAAAAGAACTCAAAGTAATAATACTTCTAATTACTTTTAACAATTACTCCTTCTGTCAGAAATACGAAAATCCAATATATGTGATGTTAAAAAAAAATTTTCATTAGAAAGTTGTAATTTCTTTTATGGACTTTTCAAATGTTCTCTGTCACTTTCAGAGAAATTGCTTCATTTTGGGTAGGACGTTATCCTAGAACAGTTGAAAAAATACAGTAGAAAAGTGTTTAAAAAGCAGAAGTCAGGACTTAGAAGGGTTTGGTTCCGGTTTTTTTCTGGGTTTTTTTTTCTGTTTTTTGCCATTTTTGGGGGTTTATCTTTGTTTTGATTTGAGGTTTTTGCCAGTTTCAAAGTGCGTCAGCATATCTGGGGGGGCTGTAACCTGGATCAGGATCTTTGACCTCCTAAAAGATGAACTGAGATCAGTTTTCTGCATCCTTTATTGAGCTGGTAAATCATTTATTGTGATGTTCTGTTGTACAAAACACAGCAATAGAGCTTCATAAAATATAAATAGTACAAAATACTTTGGTTTCTATTAACAACCTGTAACTGATGCACTTGAACTCTTTCTCATTTTCCGTTTTAATTTCTCTGTCTTGTAAAGTGAGGCTTGGTTTATGATGGCAAATAAAAATGAATTTGGTGGATCTCATCTTAATTTTATCATCTCAAACCCATAGCTTCACCTTCTGGCTTGTATTTTATGGTCTCAACACACCTAAGACTGAGGGCAGAAGGGAGAAGAACTGGTGAAGATGTGCTGGGAGGGCTGCAGTGGACAAGGAGATACTGGCTGAAGGGTAGGAGGTTGTTGTCAGTCACAGAACTATGTGACCAGTCTTGCTCAGAGCTGTTCTTGGCTCAAGTTGAGGATATTGATCCCTGACCTCCATGAATCACTAAATCCTCTTTCAAATTAAAACAAGTGAATAAATAAGTGGCAATACAGGAAGCAGTCCATTTCAGGTTATTTTGCACATCAGGAGCCAAGGGGAAAAACCTTTGAGCCACTGAGATTAACCTGCTTGCACCGGCAGGACCTAAAGGAATTGCTTCTGATGGTAGTGGCCCCAGGCTCTCCAGGTGACTTCCTAGTGGGAAGTCTTGCTATACTTCCCTGTTGAAATCCTTCGTTGACTTAGATTCAGGAATCTACTGTGCTGAGTGTGGTTGCTGGCAAACCCTCAAACCACTTCTTTCTCACCTTCTACCCCATGCTGAGGAAAACCTTCAGCTCTTCCGTTACCTCTTGAGTGTGCTTCACTGGCTTCAGCCTGGGACATCTCAAGAGACAGGAGATGATGGTTTTGTTCTGCCTTCGAACTATGGAGATACAACAGGGTGATGCAATGATGGCAAATATGGTGACCACTTCATCTTCTAAACCAAACTTACTATTTGTAGTGATTTCTTCAACAGGCTTTGCTCTGAGGTACCTCTGAAGTATGGCTCCTTTTGGGTTAGGATGTGAGATCTGTTTCTTAGTGCTCTTTGCAGAGAACTTGCAGTGTCTGTCCTGCTGGGCTTCAAATGCAGCTTGTTTCAAGGGTTGTCTGTGTTTCAGCTATTTTTTTTTTCCCCAAGCATTGGCTTTTTTCCTAGGACAGAAAAACAGAACTAAGGGTAAAACCCCTGTTTTTTCTGCTCCTGTCTTCCTGCAGTTTATCCACCTGGGAGTGGTGGATTGAAGCCATCCTAGCTTCTTCTCAGAGCATCTCTACCATGTTCACCTGTTGTTTGCAATTGCCTGTGTTGACAGTTTCAGTTCTTAGAGGCATAAGAACATGGTCCTATGGATGGAAGAATAAAACGGTACCTTCCTTCTGCTCTTAAGAGAAATGAATGTGTCAGGGAGGCGTGTGCTCTCCTGTACTTTCAGTCCCAAGGCAGCCTTTCCCCAGGCACCAGAATGGGCACAGTGTGCCATAAAAAATACCAAGCAGAGTCCAAACAGCCAATTTTGCTTCACTGGAGTGCATATGGGAACAAATTGATGGGAGGAGATATACCATGGCACTGTGGGAATGGGAGGGAACAGATAAATTACAAACCAGCATCACAGGGAAGTGCAATTATTGAGCTGCAGCCTGCTGATCCCACTGCTTTACCTCTGCCTCGGCTTTCTGGACTGGAGGAAGAGTAAAACAGTGCTTAGTCACCCGTAAGTGCTATAACACTAGCCCTACCTTAGCTCTTGCCCCTCAAGAGCTGGACATCTCCAGTTCTTCAGCTGATAGCTCCCTTACCATGCTCCTTTCCTCCTCTGTTGCCTTTACATGAATACTGTTTTAATGCCCTGAGAGATCTGTGAGCAATGCCCTAATCATCACCCTCGACACATAAGTGATGGGCAGTTTCGTGGATCACTGAAAGCACTTTGTCATGCAATGTATTACTCAAGTCTTCCAGACCTTAATGTTCTCCCACCAGCTCTAGCAGGATACGTGTGCACGCCTGCGTGTGTGTGCATATGAAAATCTTGCCAACATGTCCACTTATTGAGTAAAATATTGACAGGTTTGGAGATAGAGAGAAGGCAGGAAAGAACATTGTGTCTTTCTGGAGAACTAAAAGGCCTCTGCTTTCTGTATTCAGCCCCTTGTTTCACCTCCTGCACGCATGCGTGCACAAACACTCCTTACAACCACTTCGTTGCACAGAGCTAGAGCCAAGGCGAGTATATATTTCCTCATCATGGAACAAAATCTTTTTTAGAAAAATAATAAAACTTCATTAGAGTATTAATTCAAGGCTTTTATTTTTTATAGTCCTCTTTTTATCATTTTTATCGCTAGGTTTAAAAGGAGGAGATTCTCTACATTAGGGAGGCAGCGAGCTGTTTTACATGGAGTAGCCAAGTGCCATTACTAGCATCAACTTTGGGATGGAGGCTGGTTGCTTTCGTGCCTGACTTACTCTTAGTAGCACTTCGTGCTTTGCTTTGGTGCTGTCAGAGGCTGCTTATGTGCAACGCATTTGCCCTGCTATTCTTTGTGTATCCTATCTGTTGTGAAGAGCTACAACTGGAGTATTTGTGAATCCCCATCTGTGTAATGCTTGTTAATTGTTTTCTTTGCACTTTCTATGGCAGAGGCTGAAGCTTGGGGTAGTTGCGAGCCAGCATTTCCTCACTCATCCCTGTGCAGTGACTCTTGTAAGGTAGAAGTTACACATGTCAACATCTACCTAATAACAACACGTGAATTGTGCAGAGCCCTGAGCTCTCTGTGAGGGAGACATGACCTTCATTATAATGATACAGTTGACATTTTCCCTGTGACACTTATTGTAACATCATTGCTTCCTGTTGGCATCTGTGGGCTTATCAGGCAGCTTGTTCAAGCAATCTGGAGTTGTGATGAAACCAGGGAGGAGGGAGGAGGCTGAAATTTGAGGAGGAAGGAGGAGGGAGTGGGGGAGAAAGGATTCTTGGAGTGTCAGATCACACAGAGCATTTACCAGTGTGAGCTCATCTAATCCTCTCCTCCTTGTGCCTGTCTCCCTGCCTGTGAACTCACAAGTGCCCCATGCTGCGGAACCCAGCATCCATACAGCTTGCTGCTTGCCATTGGCATTCCTGGTGCTGATGGCAGTGCTGTTCCCAGCAGAAGCAGCCTTGGCTTCCTGGGCAGCTGAACCCACCAGAGAAGGGGGTTCAGGGACCTCTGCTTTGTATTGCCCCTTGGAAACAAGACTACCTTGGACACCCTGCATCTATCCTGAGGCCAATGTTACTGCACACAGAGTATATTTGTGCAGGGTTAATCCAAGAGATCTGATGCATTTTGAGCTCTTTGTGGGCTTTTCTGCTCATGAGTTACAGCTGGCTTGGATTTGGCTCATCTTTGAGGGGTAATGGGGACTCAAAAGGGGTCAAAATCCAGAGCCAAGTTGCTTACCTGGTTGCATGAGTCCTTCTTCCTTTTGCTCTCTCCTCCAGCCCTAGTGCTTTTTCTCTGTCTTTAGCAAAAGTCAGAGTGAAGAAGTCAGTTAAGGATTGCAATAGCAGAGGTTTGGGGTTGCTTGTCTGTGCTGAAATTGACTACCCATGGGCAACTTAATATCTGCCTAAAATAAGGCTTTGAATGTTAAGAGTTTCTGGTCACCTTTGGTGGGGGTTGGTAAAAGCTAACTTGCTCTCCAGAAGAAAAGCTCTATATCCTGTTATGAATTCCTCAAGCATTTCAATTTCTTGTTGAAATTGCTGAACTAAAGCCTTGGGTCCAAACCCTGCATCTACATTTAGCAAGGTTTCTCTGAAGTCCTGCACTTTTGCTCCTCATCTAGTCTGTAAACATCAACTGCACCACTAACTCATTGCGACTTAACTGATGCTACGGTTTTTGTGTCAGGGCTGGTGAGAGGCCTGAAACTAAGATTCTTGGCGGTTTATATGTTTCCTTCCTCTTTCTGTTCTCTGATCTGCTCCTCTATGTTTCTTTTGGGTACAGATATTGCCAGAGCAAAGCAAGCCCTGCACCCTGTGTTTCACTTGTGACAGCATCCTTGGCTGGCTGGTTGGTTGGGAGAAGAGTAAAGCAAAGCCGGTCCTTCATCTTTCATGGGAGTATAGGATTTGACATACAAGATCAGCCTCTGCCTTCCCTAATGGTCAAA
The DNA here is from genome assembly GCA_039877255.1 of Loriculus beryllinus. Taxonomy (NCBI): domain Eukaryota; kingdom Metazoa; phylum Chordata; class Aves; order Psittaciformes; family Psittacidae; genus Loriculus; species Loriculus beryllinus. The sequence goes on from JBCJKH010057699.1 coordinate 5,930, forward strand.
TATGTGATATTTCAGAGGAGAGCAATATCCTGCCAATAGAAAATATATTTATTGGCACAGCCTCCTGCCAAGGGTTTTGGACTGAGCTGCCTGATGGGCAAGAGGTGGGGTGAGAGCTGCTGCAAGAAGGCAGATCGTAGGCTCTCTATGTACCAGGTTAATGCTGCAGATGGGGGACTCCCTTCCTGAGTTGCATAGAAAGTACTCTGTTTCCTGAAGCATGAGATTTGTTTGACTCTAATTATTGTGGCTCCCACAGCTACATCCATCATTAGTGGGCATCATATATTTCAGGCATAAGATAAGCGTTTTTAGGGAAGAAAAACCAGAATTCTTAGTCACTGTTCACTTGGCTTGATCTCCTCCTGTGGGAAGGAATCCCCTAAGTTGCTAATATGTGGCTTTGCAGGCTATGATATTTGCGTGTGGTGGAGGTGATGGGATCTATCTTTCATTTCATCTGAAGGACAAATAGCTCAGGATTATGAAAGATAAGTAGGGTAAAACTCCCTGTTATTTTAGTATTAGATAGAATTTGGGCCTTTTAGCTTCAGAAACACTGTGTTCTGCCTCCATGGGAGAGGACACTTTGTTCCTTCATATACAAAGAGCATCCAGAGGTTTTCCCCTTAAATGTCTTTAATAGGGGGAGAAGAACAGTGTGAGACAATTGAGGTATAGCGCAATGAAGTGTTATCCATTTCAAATACAGCATTGCTACAGCCTCAACAGGAATTTTGGAAGTTCTGTACTGTTGACTCTCACCATTTTAACAGCATTCCGCAGGCCTTCTTAGTCCTTCCATATTGAATTTCAGGTTCAGCCACTTTGTAGGCGTGTGTAGGTATTTTCCTCTCTTTTTGGATGGTAAAGAGGGTGGAGTGGAAGTAAGGAGGGCTTGAAGAAGATTTTTTACTGTAACATTGTGATGAAGCACCTGAAAATACAACCAAAATGTCACCTGATGATTCAAATCCAGCAAAGCAAGAAAACTCATTTGCATGGTTTTGGGAGGCTAGACTCAGGATCTGTGATTGCTTGAACTGCCAAAAGAGGGAAACAAAGACTATTTAGAAACAAAGATGCCTTGATTTTGCAGCTGTGTTACACAACAGAAAAAAGACATCGCTCACTTCTTACTGTTTCCTTAAAGACTTAACAGCAAACATGTTTCTCACAGCCAGTGAAGGCTGATGTATCTGCCTTCATCACGTGTTAGTACCTGCACAGCTCTCTGCATGCTGTATGACAGCTATTTGCCTGCTCCTCTGTGCTCAGACCCTTGGCCTTACAATTGTAACTGCTACATCACAGGTTTGCTTTCTCTTATGAATCATGGAGAGGAGGAGGATGGGCTAGGGTGAGAGAGATGTTTTTCTCCTGTTCGTTAGAGGGCAAGGTTAAGTATTACTATTAATTATTCCTGCATTGTGGCCGCTGGTGCCCTGTAGTATTCCAAAAATCAGATTGCCAGCAGCACTTAATCAGTGTGCTGCTGGTTCCACGTTATCAGTCTGTAGCCATGCAGATATTTGCTATATTATAAAGTCAGAGTAGCCCTTAATAATCGCCTTGCAAAAGTGAGGCATTAGTGTTTTCTAAGTGACAAGCCTGTCTAGAAATGCAATTGTGTCTTTAGCTATAATGCTGCTGGAGTGATAGCAGAGTAGAAAGGGTAGAAAGTAGCTACAAATTAACCGTACCATTGCAAATGGGCAAAGCAATTAAGTGCACCATCCCCCGGGCTGCATGGGCCTTACTGCTTGCCACTGATGGAGGCACGTCTACCTTTGGATGTCTCCAGGCTGAATATGTGTTAGCAACCTCTCTGCCCTTCTCCTCAACATCCGCAGACAGCTTTTCCTAGACAAAGTGGTAGCCACTTAGCTCTTCCCTGGCTTTTAATGTCTGAGAGCAGATTGGGACCCTCTTCTTGTTACAGAAGAAAAAGTGGCTCTGAGAAGCATTCAGACAAAGAAGTGGAGAAATCTTCAAGCTAGCATTAAACAACGGTTGTTTTTCAACTAGAACCTGGGCACATGAGTCTGGGCTTAGCACTGTACCAAGCCTTTGTTGCTTTGGGAGGTAAGTTCATGCCTCGCTGTGTAGCAGGGACTCCAGGCTCCAGCACCATGTGAAGGTCCCAGAGGTGTGTGGTGTAGGTATAGGAGCGTAGAAGCGTAGGTATGCGGAGTTTAGAGGGGCTGCAGAAAAGATACTGCACATCCCCTTGAACTCTTAGCCTGGGCTTTATGTGTAAAAGCCAACTGATCTTCCTTCCACTTCACTAAGAAATAAGGCCATTAGGGAAAGATGACTATTCTCAATACAAGATCCTCTTGGCTTCTTTGGTTGGTGCTCTTTTCCAAACTTTGGCATCCCCTTGCCTGGCTTGGCCCAGGGAAAAATTTCCTTTGTGGTTCAGCTGGCTTGGCATCTGCTTGCAGGACTTGGACATGGTGCTCTGAGCCTCAGCCATGGAAACACACAGGCCACATACACACAGAAGCCTGGTCTGCCAGGCTGAAGGACTGTAGCCAGTTGGTGGCATCCAGTGCAAGCGTCTGACCACCAGCTGGGAGACACGATACCCAGAATGTTGCTCAGTATGTTAAATTAATTGTGAATGGTTACAGAACCTGTTCCTGCAAAGGCTTCTCCATGCTTCCTGGAAAAACTGCATGCTGTGTCCCTCTCAGAGCTGGTAAAACTTTGGGAAGATGGTGGGATCAGGTCAGTGATATGCAAAGGACAATTTAGGATTAAGTTAAGCATGCTTTCCTCGCATTAATCTTTCTTCTTGTAAATTAAACATGACAGGCTTTACGTTTCTTAGTCTCTACAGTTACTCTGAGGATGGGACAGCAGAAGCTGCTTCATCTCTAATACGAAAGTTTGTCCTGTGGTGCCAAGTAGGGGGTAAGCCTCGGTGTAATCAGGGATATCAGTCGACAAATGCTTAGCATGTCATGTACTCTGCCATATGCTTTTGTAGGTATGAAATCAAAGCCATATAAGATTCAGGGGAGAAGAGAGGTGTTTCAAAGTACTTGCAGAAAGTTATGTATTTTCACACACTCATTTCTTGAGGAAGAGCAAAACTTAACAGACTGTGTCTTCGATTGGACCTGTACTAATGTGAAAGCCCTCTAAGACTGTCAAAGCTTTGGTTATGTGTACAAATGTCATGCCCATATGGTGAAAGTGGATAAAATCTGCACTGGTGGTGAGCTGAGCAAAGGTTGCAGCAGTGTTTGAGAAGGCTGGGAGCTCTAGGTACAGTCCCTAGCTCTCTTCTTGATTCACTGGGCAGCCTTGTATGTGTCAGCCTCCCTGCTTGGTATATCTGTGGAAATGAATGTAATGGTATCGATTGACTAAAGATCTTTAAACTTCATAAGTAAAAATGCCAGAAAGATGCTAAATATTATGGATCTTTATTTAAAGTTTAGGGTCAGGATGATTTTTAATGAGGGTTTTGTGAGTTTATAAGCTTAAGCCATGTAAAATGCACTTAATGGCAGCAAAAATGGCTGTTAAAATGCAATCATTACATGGCCTAGACCTCACACTTCTGGATCCCAGTCCACTGTGATGTTAGATCCAGCCCAAGGTTTCATGTGCCCATGTAGACTTTTGTTGGAATAAAATACATAATGGATCAAGCTGCCATATTAAATTTAGTTGTTCGTTGTCACATCACCCGGTGCACAGCCTGTTCCCCAAATCCCATACTAATCCAGTTGTCTGTATCTTCTTTGGTATAAAAGCACATTAGCTTCAAAAAAAGCAGCAGAACCAGTATTCATAGCAAAAAAGCAGTAACAAGAGGGTTAATATCAAGCTCCAGTTCTAAACTGATATAGCTTTTATATGTGCTCAGGAATAGCACCTCACCTTCAGTCTGTGTACTCCTGATGCTTCACTGGGAAGATGATGATTTGTGATTTGTCTTTATTCTCTCTCACACCCATCTTCTTGCATTTGCTTATGGTAGCCCCGATGTTTAGTGTAGTTTTAGCAATGTCGATAATGCACCTTTTAGCTGGAGTGAGATTAATAGGATTTGACAGAGACATGGGATGAGAAAACTCTGTGATTCTATTATTCATCCCATTTCTGCAGCAGTCAGTGTAGATTGTATACTATTAGGAAAAAACTTACGTCTTGGAGGTTTCCTTTCTCTCTCCATCTGCATCCATCCTTAGAGATTGCTTTCATGATCAGGCTATAGGTATCTCTTGTCATTAAAAACCTTTGTAGAAAAAGAGTGGAGAGAGAGGGGTGGGAGGAAGACCAAGAAATAGCTCGGATACCAAGCACAGTAAATCCATATACTAAAGGACATACCTTCTCCCTGAATGTTTATGAGCAACATTGCAAGCAAAGCCAGTCACCTTCGTTTGTCACTCATGTGACTTGAGAGTTTCCTGTGTCTGACAATTGAATCTGTGTCTTGAAAGGATGGCAAAGACTCATTGATATTTTTACGGCATCTCTCTATGTTCAGGCATTGTTTTCTACAGTGTTTTCATACTGTCCCTTGCCAGGCTGCTGTATGGGACCTGTACCTTTGGCCTATTTGAGCTATATTAATTTAATTTTTTTCTTGACCTTGGTTTGCTCCCTGACCATTGCCGCTCTCCCTGATCTCTGGGTCTTCTGCTCACACAGTGCTGGGCAATACTGAAAGAGCTGGGGAGGTAAAGTCTCAGCATGGTGCTGGCCTTTTAGCTCTGATTCCATCAGCATTGCAGTGCAGAAATATATAACGGATCCCTCCAGTTAGGCAAAGTAAAATATCCTTTCTGAAGTCCTTCCCAAAAAGGTTAAGAATTTAATTTTGGATGAACATCCTTGCCCCCTGAGCGAGTCTTTGTATTAATGATCTCATGACGAATTGCTCCTTAAACTGGCACCTAGCACAGGTCAGGACAGAGGGAGAATATTCTCAATTTAATGAGGCAGAGATCAGAGCCTCTAATATTTCATCATTTGTGCTCAAAGGAAAGAAGGGAGATACGAGCTTGGAGAGTTGATGGCGGAAGGGGCCCTTGTGAGTGGCTGAGATGGCAACTTGCTCACTGCATAGTTCTTAGCCCCCAAGACTGCTGTAGGTTTCCAGCTTCCTCTTGGAAAAACTAACCTTTGTCATTAAACTCATTTAAATGATTGAATTCAGTGTGGCAAAAGATCTGAGGCTAATAACCCTCAGGGCAAAATAAACTTCTTTAGTCTGCAGAGAGGTGTAGTATAAGGAGCATGAATGCTGGTGGTATATGTACAGCCACAATTTAGAGGACTGCGTGGAGCATTTAGCTCTGCTCATGCCAGCAGCTTTTGCCTGGGAAGGGTGGGCAACCTGATACTCAGATGCTAGTAAATTAGAAAGCCAACTTGCGGATCCAGTGGTTTACAAGCGTCTTAATTTATTAATGAGTGGAGGCCATCTCAGTGCTTGTAAATAGAGATTTTAAACCAGTTGACATGACGTAGATAAACAATCAAACTTGCAGTGTGGTTCTGAGATGCTGATGTTAAATCCACCTCTGACCTGAGTTCTGCTTTTCAGTAGGGCTGTGTTCCCTGGGAAGCAGTGATATACAGCACTGTGCAAATCACTGGTGCCCTTAAACTGCAGCTCTGAAATATTTACACATCCGAAGTGTGTGTGTAAATTGGGACTATCACAACGTTCCCATAAGGTGACAGAGATTTGTAAATTTTGTTTTCTGCACAAGCCTGCATTTCCCTGCTAGTGACCAGGAGCTGGGACCCAGGAGCATAAATTCCCCATATAATTCTTGCAGCGCTTAGAGTGAGCTCAGCTCCTGCTCTTAGGCACTAGAAGCAAATCTTTCCAAGGCACCACAGTTATGATTTGCTGTTCTGGAAGGGAATGGTAATGTCTTTAACTTAATGGCTGCTAGAGACACAGTAATAGCTATACAGGGTGCCTATCCATTGTGTGTTGAGTAAGAGTGTCCTGCTGGCTGTCAGGCTAAGGAAGGAAATCCAGTGTTTCAGTGGTTGGTGAGAAAGGGCATGTGACATGGGAATGCTTCAAAGCTGCACCAGGGGTTTAGGCTGGACATTAGGAAGCATTTCTTTCCTGAGAGGGTGGACAGACACCAGAACAGGCTTCCTCGACAGGTAGTTGATGCCTGAAACCTGTCAGTGCTTGAAGTGTCGATTCCCCAACACTGGATGGACACTTGAAACATTTGGCTGGACAGCACACTGGGACATCCAGTCCAAGTCGTGCTTGCATGGAAAGGCTGGGCCAGATGATCCTTGAGGTCTCTTGGACAATGTCCTTAATAACATGCTTTAATGTGGTCAGCCCTGAAAGAGCAGGAGGCTGGGCAGGCTGGTCATTGTAGGCTACTTTCACCCGAAATAGCTGAGTCTATTTCTTGATAAGTAATAACACATTTTGGATTAAAGAAAAAAAAAAAGAAACCATAACAAGCAGAAAAACAAGAGAAAGTATTTGAACTGCTTGTGGTTGTTACTGTACGGTATGTTTTATAAAGTAAACTTTGCCTTACTTCCTGGTTTTGACCAGCTTCCAATCTGGATAATTACATTCTACCTAATCTCATACTTTCTTCGCACTTGCTATTCTTCTTCATTTGCTGCCTTAAACTATTGTTGCTTTTAAACAGCTGCTGTGTTCCATCAGAGAGAAAGCTGCACTTCAGGGAAGGGCAAGCACTTGTCAAATAATATTAGTTCCATAATTTATATAGTGTTTTTCTCCCCATATTTTGTAATAAATTATTCACCTTGTATCATTTTGCATTATTCATCCAGTTAACTGAGGTAGCCTAACAATTTTCAGATGTATTTGTCAAAAAATTTGTTGAATTACTTTTGTCAGGTTTTAGGTTCTTTTTGTTTGGGGTTGGTTTTTTTTCACCCAAATCAAAGCTTTGACAAATAATCAGAGTCTTTAGCTGCTCGGCCCCTGTGGTCAGTGAATTGGTTTAGGTAGATTGATGGTGAATAGTTTTGTAGCACAAAGCAAGGCAGGAAAGAAAAAAAAGCACATTTTTTGAGATGTTGTACACTGTGAAATGCAAAATTTAAGTGCCAGCTCTATTTGTTAGCTGATGGTCTCTTGGATGGCAGAAACTCTTGAGGCCATAACTCACCACCTGAATTGGAGCACAGGCATTGGAGAAAACAGGGTTAAAAATAAGAGGCAGGACTCATTTGCTCTATCCCGTCTTTCTGATATGCCTCAAAATTATTCAAGCTTAAATTAAGTATCTTTACGTTCACTACAGGATTACTGAAATGGTTGTCTTCAGGATTGCTTTAATCGTGGCCCACTTGCATAAGGTGAAGCCTGGTATAGAGCAGGAATGTGTGTGCAGGTGAGAGGCATGTTATGGATTACATGCAAGTGTAAATGTGTACAAACCCCTGAAACACTTGAGCTGGATCAGCTGGTGATAGTGACAAAGGCAAGTTCTCCCCTTAGCCTTCCAGGCTGCAGGGAAGTCAACTGAAAGGTATTGACATGGAAATTGAGATGCTCTAGGCTGAAGGCACTTGAGAGATGTGTTAAAATCGTATTAAGTCTTACCATGTTATTTGAAGAACTGCTTCTCCGACCAGACCCAAATATCTGTGAATTTACTGAGCTCTCTTTTTAATTGCTAATGATGGCATTTGATAGCTGGAAGACAGACGTGTACCCTTCCAGTTCAGTATGGGGTGAGTACAGCGAAAAAGTGAGAACTGATATAGAGTCCTTGATCCTGATCAGGGAGACATCCAGCTGCACAATAGTGCGTGTCCAGCACAGTGAGTTGGTGGTCTTCTCCTTTTCAACAGTTTTCTGGAGGTGAAATGAAAGGGTAGTCAGTGATTGTGGATGATGCTGGGCTTTGGAAATCTTCGGTTTGGTTGGTTTGCTACAGGTGACTCAGGACTTCACTTTGCCTGTTTCCTTGCATTGTAACAGGAGTGCTCATCAGCTTTTCTGTGCCAGGATGCATTTCAATAGATTACCACTGGTTTCCTATTTAGCTACTGCAGACATTAGGACTGCAGAGTACTTTGACTATATCCTAGAAGTCTTTATGAGGCATTGATTGGCCAAGAAATGAGAAGCAGCAGGAAGCCACAGCTTTCTGACTTAGGAACTTGTAAGTCTTCCGTACAGTTCATCTTGTGCTTCACTGACATGATCTCACTTGCTAATGTTTTTTGCAGCGCATCCTATATAACAACATAATTAGTGTAAATTACATTTTATATTTAAATCATCCTCTTTCCTTCCTGATTTTTTCATATCTAAATGTCAAATTTTATGGTAAGCAGTGGTGTGCTGCAAAAGGCTGAACAGGAACACACTTGTGTGGGTGGCAATCTGCTGGGGGAGGTTCTGAGGTTCAGTTGAGCTGGAGCTGAGCTGGCTGAGGTCAGTATTTCTGTAAGGCGCTGCAAGTTGTGCTTGATTCTGTTTTCTTCTTGCAGCCCAAGTCATCCTGCCATATCTGGTATTAAAGGCTTCACATTATGAGTAGCACTGGTGAATTGCTAACACATATCCAGATTTTACAGATCAAAGGTAAATGATAATGTTAGAGCACCAAACCTGTTCAAACATAGTACAGTAAAAATTCCCTTCCTGTAATGTGGTAGGAATTACTTTCCACACAGTACTTTCTCTGAAAGATGAAATTCAAAGCAGTCAGAGCTCTGGGAACGGATGCTATTAACTTTCCTCACTCATTCTTTTTCATGTCTGGCCATTCCACTCTGCCTTACTAACTAGATGGCACTAAGAATCCTAGCGTGCTTTCTGGTTTACTTTTTCTTGTCATTATGGGAAGCTTTCTGGCATTAGGCGTGGCTTCTTTATTGAACATATACACAAATCTGGAACCAGGATTTAGTTCCTGAGGCCTTTTTGTCAGAAAGAAGGAAATTGTAATAAAAAGAAAGTTGTTTGGCTGATAAGAAAAAGAATGTACTAGGAATTTCTGGAAACTGCACTAATCTCAGTCCAGGTTTGCATAACTAGGAAGATTCAGTAGAGTTCAGAAATCTAAATACCTAAATGGTGTGTAACTACAACAATAAACTCACGGATGCTATTAGTTGTAAGAGAATCTTTCCATACTCTTGATCATCTGTGAACTGAGCCATCCCATCTGCATTGCAGACTAGGACTATCACTGTGTTAGCACTTTGCACATCAGAAAAATTCAGGCATACATAATAAGAGGAGATTTGCCGCATGTTGTAAGACTCCTGCAGCTTAGTCTCACTTTTCGTTGTTCATCTGAGCTGCGTAAAGTTTGCTCCTTACTTTACTTTGTGATATTGATCAGGACAAAATGAAAGCATGTTCCTGAAACTAAGGCAAGTTGAGAAGACAATGAAGCACTTGGAAAGATGTAGACTCCAGAAAGTGGATTCTGGGCATGTACTGCCAGGATGGAGGGTTTTTATTTAATTGTATAGAGAAATATTGGGGTTATTTTACACTGAGATGCAAAATCTCATTTGCAGCCAAGCCCCAGAGGGAGTAAAAGGAACTTGGAGAGCTCATAAAGACAAGCGTAATAGGATTAATAAGAAAAAGGCCTAAGACATAAGCCTTCATTGTACACATTTCTTGCTAAATTTTAGTATTGATGCATAGTGAAATGCCAGGACTTAACCACGCGTTCATGTCCTTGAGGCAGTAACAGAAGATCAGCATTTACACGGCTCTCTTCTGCCACTATTTTAAGAGCTATTGCATGAGGATGCTACTTTTTAGGGTAGTGAGTGAAAAGAAGAGGGGAGGAAAGCTGGTCATGGATGGAGGCAGATCTTCTAGCATGACTAATATTTACCTGGTATTGAGATTCACCTGTGTTGTGAGTTGCTCTCCACACTCTTCCACCACCTGACACTTGAGGGGAAGGGATGTCAAAGGCTTACACTGAGAAGCAGCCTTTCCTTGCCCACAAAGAACCTGGAGTTCCTGTTGCATAGCCTGCTTCAGCGCTCTTGGGTCTCACCTCTTTACTCATCCCTGATATGAGTTACTTGTACCTTCTGCAGTTTGGGCATGTGTTTGGTGAAAAGGACATTGGAGACAGGAAAGGTACTGGGAGGAATTCCTATGGCTCTGTAGTAGGGATGAAGTCATTGAGACAACCTTGAGAGGGCTTGGGCCAGGTCTGTCCTTCCGTCTGAGAGCAGGCAAGAAGCTGATCCCCTCCCTCTCCAGCACCTGGACATGGGATGGAGGAGGATTTGCTGGGGAGTGGATGGGGATCCTTTGACAAATGTGAGGGAGCACAGTTGTATGCCCAGAGGATGGAGCAAGGGTTAGCATCCATCACCACTGATTAGATCCGGAGAGAGACACAGAGATATAACAAATGGTCATAAAGAGAAGCACTTCATTGTCACCTGATGCCTTCAGTGCATCAGTTATCTCATAGCATCTCCAAGGTAACTGATGAACTTTTGCATCTTCTCAGCTGCCACTCAGAAGACCTCTGGCTGCCTTGGGCACTCAGGTATTACAGCAACCTGGCCTTTGCTCATCCAGACTGTAAGGGGAAGGGAGGAGGAGAGAAGGGGCCAAGCCCATCATATTTTCTTGTCTGCTTGCTTTACCCATCTGTCTGTCTGTTGCTGCCAGTGCCTGTGTTGTGGGAGAAGGATGATTGCATCATTTCCATAGAGCTCACTGTTCCAGCCCCCTGATTTAGGGTGAAATTTGGTTGTGCTGCAGGGTGTTCAAATGTTTGCCAAGTAGGTGCTACCAAGAACACTTACTAAAATAGACAGATGGGCACTAGGGTAGGAAGCGGCCATTAGAATTCTTGAAATCAACCAGCTGTGAAATAGAAAAATAAAAAACATATTCTTTTAGTACCAGCCTTCCCGTTTGGGACTGTCCTTTTTGCCCCTTTTACATACACACACCCACAAAAAGAGCTGCTTATGGAAATGCCACAGCCAGGTTTTAGTTTGTCTTCAGTTTAGCTAGCATTTTGAGGGAATCTGAGAACTGCAGCTTGGCTGGCAAATAAGCAAGCCAAGGTTTCTCTGGGTGCTTGGGTATCTCAAACTCAGGCAAGGTCAGGCCTAGCCCTGTTCGAGTGCAGTAGGAGGAATACGGCTATTGACTGCTGGTAGGAGAGAGGTGAGATTTCTAATCGCTTGTCTAGATGTATTTGCAACTTACTATGATCCTTTAACCACTCTTTCTGTCTGCTCACGTTCCTTTGGCATTGTGATCACTCTCCGTTAGCTGTCGCAAGTAGTGGCATGAGATGCCAGGGTAGATCCTGTCAAAGGCAAATGTCTTAGTTCTGTTCCTTTTGTGGGTTTTTTGTAACTTACCACTGGAAAAAAAAATCCAAAATGCATATGTTTGCTTTTTCATAGGTATCTATAGAAGAGGGGGTCCAAGGCTATTAAAAAACCAATAAAATATATCAGTCTGACATATCAGATTAATAGGGAGATCTCTACTCTTGGGTATAAAACCTGTCAAATCAATCACTGGCTTGAGATAAACTGTCATGGCATCAGTATTAACAGTTTATTTTAGGTCTCTGTTAAATTCTCAGGGGATGAAGAGCAGTCCCCAGTACTGCTGCTTTCTTGTAGGTGTGATCTTGGCTGAGTCACTTGCTGGCACCTCCTGCAGGACCAGCCTTCAAGAACTGTGAGTTTTCTGTGAGCTTTTATGATTCTAAACTTCACCTTGCTCTGACAGTATTTCTGCTTATCTGTCACTAACCCAAGGGGAGTAAGGACAGTGTCAGTGGGTGCTCAGGTATGACAGCAAAGACTGGGGTAGAATATTTATCTGCTAGCTAGATGCATAGTAGGAACTTGTTTGCTAAGGCAACGGACCAAATTCAGAAGACCTTTCCTGGTGTCTGTCCTTCATCCTATTGATGTTGATGGCACCATCCCAGAGAAAACCCTGATGCAGGACATGAGATTTGTACTGAGGCAATGAAGCCTCTTACAGGGACTTATCTGAGTCTGTACAAAGGCAGTAGTAGATCCTTGCTTGTATCACTTCAAGGGAGCCATGTAATGAACAAACAATTTTGGTTTCCTTGTGTTTTACTTCTGGTTTGGGCACAAGGACATCATAGTCCTGGTCTCCAAATGGTGTCAACTGGTGCAGCCACCTGGGATTGAGGCTTGTGAATGCAGGATCGACCATCCAAAGTATTTTTTCATTTCTCTTTTCTCTTTTCTATTTACTTAAAAGCTCTTTGAGATCTTCTAAGGGAAGGTGTTATAAAATGCCATTAGTCAAGTATACGTAAGTGCACATATTTGCCCTGTTTCTCTTAGCACTGCACAGCGTTCCTTTCCATTGGCTGATTTATAACGCCCAGATTTGCAAGGTCATCTCCATTTCATTCTGCAGTGTTGCATTTTTAAATGATGCTAAAGCCTCCCCTTTATTGCCAGGATAAAAATAATACAAACCAAGCAGACCTTGACCAAAGGAGTAGCCCGATAAAACTGTAAGTTGCCCACACCAGGCCAGTAACTAGAAAGCAATTTGCAAAGCTCAGCGATGCTTTCAGTTCCTTTTTTTGGCCTCATTAGCACTGTGTATAGCCTCCTACAAGGGTCAGAAAGCATGTTTCCCTCTTAAACATAGCACTTCCTTTGTTTCTCTCACTTCCCAAGTGCCTTAGCCTTTCTCCTATTGCACCTTGAACAGGTTCAGATGAGCTAAGGAGGCTCGTACCCCTGAAGGCATTGTACCCCATAGTATTGGTGTTGGTGGGTGGACATAGAGTATATATATATGCCTAACATTATGTAGTTGGTGGATTTAACCAGCAAGCTGCTTCCCTCCTGACAGAAGAGGTGCTTGCAATTTCTTCTTAGGCTGACAGGAGTCCTTCCATTTTCTTCAAGTCCTGTCTGGGCACCTGATGATTTTCCGAGACAAGACGTGTCTTTGCTGTGTAGCTGTGCGTTACTGGCTAGATCAGAGGTTGAAAGAAGCATATTCAGATCTTGAACAACGTTTGATGAGGAAATGATTCATCTCTTTTCCATTGCTTCTGCCTCTCACAGCGATCCCAGAATGTAAGGCCAAGGACACGATTGCTTCAGCTCCCTCAATTGTGAGTCATATTCTTCTGGTCAATGTGGTTTTGCATTTGCATTGTCTCCCAAGGTGACAAGTAGTAAAGAATAGGAACAACAGGCAAAGAAAAAAGAAGCACCTTTTGCTTTTTTTTTAATCTCACCAAGATACAGAATTAAGCAAGCATATAGGAGCATCGTAGGAAACTGTTAATCAAGTTGACTTGGCTTAAACTGAAAAGAGTAAGGGACAAGTGACCTACTGTTTGCAGCATGATGTAACCTGTGCTCGTTTTGAAAATAGATCATACCAAAGTGTGGAAACTGCCAGAGTCCTGAACGAAGCCTGGGACTCCTCACTTCTCTGACTCGAGTCCATCTCTAGCTCCCCTAAGTTTAGATGGAGGCATTTAAAATGAAACCAAATCCACAAAAGATTGTTGTTAAGCTGCTTGAGGGATTTCAGCACTCTTCCTTGAGATGGGTCTCCAGACAAAGTTACCCTTTCCCCATTTGCAGCCCTCCCATCTCTGTGATGCTTTTGTTACCTTCAGGCTGGCTTTGTCTTTCAGGGCGTTCTCTCTCGCTCTTTCTGTGTGCCTCCTATGACAAGGTAGGCACCATTAAGTAGTGGGGTAGTCAGCAGTCCTAGAAGTGAGCAGACTAAACCCATTTTTCCCCAAGAGGATGATGGTGAAGGAAAATCACTTCTGCTGGGCTTCTTTTTGCAGTAACTGGTGCTTTGCTGTCAGCGTTGACCTCCAGCCAGCTTTACCCTGGCAAAAATCAGTTCTTTCATTGGTGTATACAAGTCAGTCACTCTGTGCTGGTGTTCTCTTCCTGCTTTCCTTTGGTTCCATGGCGGACAGAGGGAACAAGTCCATGTGATCTGGTCTGGTGATTTTTGTGTGCTTACATTTTCATCTACCTCACCCCTTGCTCCAACCTCTGCCTTTTCTCACTTTGTTAATCCTCATCGCCTATCTCTCTGCTGTGCCTTCACATGCTGCTCCCCCATCCAAGCCTTCTCCTTTCTCCCATGCAGCTACTTTCACTGGCATGCAACGTAGTCACTATTGTCTCTAGTCAGTCAAATAAGAGATCAGGAGTTTGAGCTGTATTAGGTTGTTGGGGTTTCTTTTTCCTGCTTAATATTATTTTTGCAGCTCCATCTTGGCATCCACATTTATTCGAAACAAATTGCAGGATAATTTGTTTTTCTCATTTCCAAGAGGCAAACTTCAAGTTCCAGGGGGGTCAGTGTTTCGGGCACCCAGTGTGCACAGAGATTTGTGCTGTGTGAGGAAATACTTCATTAGACTTGTATTCCACGAAGACGATCTTGCTTCTTAACGCCTATGATTTTAATTAAAACCTGGAAAGTGAAGAATCCTCGGGATGTATTAATGTTTTCATTTCCATTAGGACAGCGGAGTTTATAAACATGAGCTGGGTTTATAAATTAGACCTTGTGCGTTTATTATGTGCACAGTGCAGCAAAGGCAGCCGAGACTGAAGTGGAGCTGGTCCCATCTGCTTCTTTCCTTGGCTTGCTCTTGCTTTCCAGTGTCCTCCTCTTGGCACAGGTTTTTCTGAGCTGTTGAAGGGTTCCCCCTTGGAGACTAAGCTAATGGCTTCTTCCATTTCTTTTTGTGGATGCTCTCCCCACTCAGCAAAGCAGGAAGGGAAGCAGATGTTTCAATCAGAGGCTTACAAAACAACCTGCAAAGGTGACTTTGGGTATAAGGATCTTGTGATGAGTAATGTGTAAGTGCAAAGAGATTTTCCTGACTCAGTTCTCATGTGTGCACACAGAGAGATGCATACAGAGACAGATCTAAATATGCACCCCGCTTGCGGTCACCCACACCCAGCGTATGCATCTGAATTGCTGAGTGTGCAGGGGAATGTGACAGAAGATGCAGTCTCCTCCAGAGGTGATGTGACAGCTGCATACAGCTGTGTGCAGGCTGCACTGGGGAAGTGCAAGCAGGCATTGCTGAGCAGGCACACACACTGATGCAGGGGACCACACACCCAATCCAGCCTGAATGTACTCAGCTGTGCAAACTGCACGCAGGCCATCAGTGTGATACCAATGGCAATAACAAACACTTGTGTGCTGCTGGTGCACTGCTTTCTGCTCAGGGAGAGCAGAAAGGTTTGCAGAGACAGCCATCATTCAGAATTGCATGCAAGGGAAGGCAAAGCCGAGTAAATGAAGTGCACAGATTCACATAGCTTTCAGCGGCAGAGCTGGGAGTAAAATCTGGATCTCATGTAGGGATCCTGAGTTCCCATTCCTAATTCCACAAGGGAAACTTCCTACTCATAATCACATAACATCCTTGGAAATAACTGCTTTTTACCTTGGCATTATAACAGTACAGAAGGGTTATTTCCATCTCTGGCCTTTGGGTTTTGTTATCTGAAGGCTAGGTCAAGACTGTCTTGTGGTGGCCACCAGTAAGGGCAGCTCAGTTATGCCTACACTGTGTGTATTGCAGCATTGTGCAGGCATGCCATCTGAACTAATGAGTTCAGGCAGTGTGTGGGGTAGAGGTACCTCAGCTGCCTAGTCTGTTAACATTTGCTTTTAGGAGGATGGGTGCACAACTTGTATGGCTTCTCTTGAGTGTGCAGAAGGACTGACCTTGCACTAAAACTGTGCAGACCCCCAAAGGATCTGCAGCAATGAGTTTAAAGGTATTTTCTATGGGAACCTGTGCATTAGTGTAAACGTCTTTGCTCTGCAATTTAAACCATGTGAGGGGAGTAGGCCATGCCTTCAGACCTTGCTGACTTGGTTTAGTACTGCAAATGCTGTGCTGAGCCAGTTTGTAGGGTAGCACCATTCACAAATGGCTCCTTTTTTCCATCAGTGGCTGAGGTAGTACAGGGGGTGGAGGAAGGTGGGAAGAGAGTCCCTGGATATGCCTGCCTCTCCCCATCTCCTTTGCAGCGTGACTGGATGTTTTGACAGCAGGGTGATGTTCAGGAGAAAAGAGGGAGGCGTATTTGTTGTCAGCCTCTGTCTCCTTCAGCCCAGTAGGGCTGTTATTGAGATATCCTTCCAAGCAGCTTAAATAGAAACGTCTGGTGACAAAATGAAAACAAATGGGGAAGCCGTTGAGACTGGCTGGCGGGGGTTCCCTTCTCTGGGGCTTCCAGCCCCCGAGGGAGAGCCTGCATTTCCAGCCCTGATAATACATCTGAGTCAGTGGAAGGGGTGGCAGCAGGGGAAGAGGAGGGAAGAGGGGTAGCTTCCTGGGCAATTTTTCATGCTCTTTTGACACTGCTGGACCCATTAGAGGCCATTATTTAGGCTGCCTGACAACACAGATTCACCCTCTGTTGAGATTCAGAGCGCTCTGAGCCACTGCGTCCTTGTGGAAGGAAGGATGAGCTGAGGTTCATCAGTCAGGGTGATGCCAAGAGCTCCCATGGAAAATATCTGGTAGTGCAGCGGCTCCTCTGCTGCCACTGCTTAGGTTCCACAGGTCACCAGCAGTGGTTTAGAACCCTTGACTGCTTTTTTTTGGAAACCTTTATGTTTCCTTTCTTTCACTTTCCTTGCCTATGTTTCTGCCAGAGGGTGCAGGTCATCTAATTTACAAAATCAGAGCCTTCATATCTTGTTAAATTCTTTTACTTAATTCTAGTTTTTCTCACCCCCGTGTTCCCCTGTCCCCTTCTGCATCCTTCTGGTGAGAAGTGGTTGAGAAGGCAGCAGCTATCCTCCAGCAAAGAATTATCCAGGCAGGAGTTCTTGCTACCACAGTGCCTGCTTAAGGAGTCAAGGGCTGAGTGAGCAGGGCTGGATGTGAGGTGTGTTGGAGGGCCTGAAAATCCTTTGAGAACATGGCACAGGAGCTGCTTCAAGGAGTTCTTGCAGGGACTTCACGTTTTCACGTGTCAGGAAGAAGGGGATGGATCTGAATAGAAATGCCGTGGTAACACCGCACGTTCATGGCAACACTTCTTCAAGAAGTTTCTCGTGAGAGTTCCTCATTATGCAAACAAGTCTGGCAAATGATAATGCCTCCTGTACTTCCATGGATTAATGTATGTAAATGGAAGAGCTGCTGCTCCTTCCTAAAAGCAGCATTTAGTTGTCCACACTGGAGCCAGAACCTGGGCCAAGGGCAGTGAGTCTCGGAGTGCATGCAGACTGCAATTTCCACCCTACTATCACACCAGCTGGCTCTTGCATTTTATAAGCTATGTTAAATGTCTCCTTCCTCCAAATATGCATCCACACTGAGTACAACACGGGGCCTTTCATGTATGCAGGGTAAGCATGTGTCATCTGTATCCTGGCCAGCACCGTCATGTGTCTCTGGCAGCCTGGAGAAGAGAAGGAT